>LN483354.1:72103-90744 GCA_900002565.1 Culicoides sonorensis | reverse complement strand
CCAAGCTTTCCAAAAAAATAAATTATTTGCCATTACAAAGTCTTTATTTCACTAAATTAGCCGTAAAATGTACTTTTTTACGAGAAAAGTGTCGTTTTTTGACTTTGAACACCCCTGTTGAGGTTAGAGATGGCTTCAAAAAAAATTGCAAATATGATATTCTTAAAGGAAATTGTCCAAGCTTTCCAAAAAAATAAATTATTTGCCATTACAAAGTCTTTATTTCACTAAATTAGCCGTAAAATGTACTTTTTTACGAGAAAAGTGTCGTTTTTTGACTTTGAACACCCCTGTTGAGGTTAGAGATGGCTTCAAAAAAAATTGCAAATATGATATTCTTAAAGGAAATTGTCCAAGCTTTCCAAAAAAATAAATTATTTGCCATTACAAAGTCTTTATTTCACTAAATTAGCCGTAAAATGTACTTTTTTACGAGAAAAGTGTCGTTTTTTGACTTTGAACACCCCTGTTGAGGTTAGAGATGGCTTCAAAAAAAATTGCAAATATGATATTCTTAAAGGAAATTGTCCAAGCTTTCCAAAAAAATAAATTATTTGCCATTACAAAGTCTTTATTTCACTAAATTAGCCGTAAAATGTACTTTTTTACGAGAAAAGTGTCGTTTTTTGACTTTGAACACCCCTGTTGAGGTTAGAGATGGCTTCAAAAAAAATTGCAAATATGATATTCTTAAAGGAAATTGTCCAAGCTTTCCAAAAAAATAAATTATTTGCCATTACAAAGTCTTTATTTCACTAAATTAGCCGTAAAATGTACTTTTTTACGAGAAAAGTGTCGTTTTTTGACTTTGAACACCCCTGTTGAGGTTAGAGATGGCTTCAAAAAAAATTGCAAATATGATATTCTTAAAGGAAATTGTCCAAGCTTTCCAAAAAAATAAATTATTTGCCATTACAAAGTCTTTATTTCACTAAATTAGCCGTAAAATGTACTTTTTTACGAGAAAAGTGTCGTTTTTTGACTTTGAACACCCCTGTTGAGGTTAGAGATGGCTTCAAAAAAAATTGCAAATATGATATTCTTAAAGGAAATTGTCCAAGCTTTCCAAAAAAATAAATTATTTGCCATTACAAAGTCTTTATTTCACTAAATTAGCCGTAAAATGTACTTTTTTACGAGAAAAGTGTCGTTTTTTGACTTTGAACACCCCTGTTGAGGTTAGAGATGGCTTCAAAAAAAATTGCAAATATGATATTCTTAAAGGAAATTGTCCAAGCTTTCCAAAAAAATAAATTATTTGCCATTACAAAGTCTTTATTTCACTAAATTAGCCGTAAAATGTACTTTTTTACGAGAAAAGTGTCGTTTTTTGACTTTGAACACCCCTGTTGAGGTTAGAGATGGCTTCAAAAAAAATTGCAAATATGATATTCTTAAAGGAAATTGTCCAAGCTTTCCAAAAAAATAAATTATTTGCCATTACAAAGTCTTTATTTCACTAAATTAGCCGTAAAATGTACTTTTTTACGAGAAAAGTGTCGTTTTTTGACTTTGAACACCCCTATTGAGGTTAGAGGTGGCTTCAAAAAAAATTGCAAATATGATATTCTTAAAGAAAATTGTCCAAGCTTTCCAAAAATACTATATATTTGGTGTTTTGGACGCATAGTAAGGCCACAGATCCATAAAAACGATGCCCTATTTTTGAATCTCTTTGGAAAATTGCTCTAAAACGTCAATCCACTTTAAAAAATCAAAACGAGGTCCAAATGAAAAACGGGAAACGCCAAACTTATTTTTTTTATACATAAAATGGGCCCCCAAAAGGATTTTGCGTTCGTTGACAATTTTTTCAAAATGTTAAGCAGTGTAATGAATTTTCAAATTAGTGCACGAGTTATTGAGCACCTGGTCATGTTTATCATATATATTAAAAGAATTATGCAAGTCCTCGATTTTGACATTTTGTTGGGAATTTTTTAATGCAGATCGTTTTGTCTATCAGAAAAACTGTCTCATACAAAATTTCAACCGATGGTAGAGGAATTAGAGCGGCCACAAACGATTTTTGGTCAATTTTCATATAAAGGGCTTTTAACCAATCATATATATTAAAAGAATTATGCAAGTCCTCGATTTTGACATTTTGTTGGGAATTTTTTAATGCAGATCGTTTTGTCTATCAGAAAAACTGTCTCATACAAAATTTCAACCCGATGGTAGAGGAATTAGAGCGGCCGGCATAGCCGGCCAAATTTACGATAACTTTTGTTTCTAATATATTTTAAAGCGTCGCTTTTTTTCGATTCGTCCTTTGTCAATTCGCTAAAGCAATGCCTTATTTCAATTAAAACTATTTCATTTCGTTATTAAAAATCGTGACGATTTTAGAACATTTGTGAAGCGAGTGGTGCCTTTAAATAACATAAGAACTGTTTTCCTGCCGGGTCTGCCGTTAGTCTGCTGGGTCTGCCGTTCGTCTGCCGTTAGTTTGATGGGTCTGCCGTTAGTCTGCTGGGTCTGCCGTTAGTCTGCTGAGTCTGCCGTTCGTCTGCTGAGTTTGCTGTTAGTCTGCTGGGTCTGCCGTTCGTCTGCTGAGTCTGCCGTTAGTCTGTACGGTCTGCCGTTAGTCTGCTGGGTCTGTCGTTAGTCTGCTGGGTCTGCCGTTAGTCTGTACGGTCTGCCGTTAGTCTGCTGGGTCTGCAGGGTCTGCCGTGCGTCTGTTGGGTCTGCCATGTTGGTATATGCTGCGTCCGCCGAGTTTGTACTTCAGTGTGGGTGTGTAAGTGGGCTTCCGAGTCTGGTGTAATAAATAAATTTAAATAAATCATTTGGCAAATTTATTTTCTTTTATTCTTCAACTCTTTTATTCTTTTATTCTCTTTTATTCTTTTTGCATAAAAATTAACTGAAAAAGGTTTGTAACTTAGATATTGAGAAACCAGATAAAAGAAGTAGATGACTCCAACTAAAGATTTTAAAAGATATTCAAAATTTAAGATTTTGAATAAAAATATCGCGCAAATAACGTTATTTTCTTTTTACATATAGCGCTTCTGTACGAATTTCTATGTCTTTTCATTTGTCTCTTCTGTAAAAGTTTTATATGAAACTCATTTTCTCTTTTGAATAAAAGTTTCTTTTCATTTAATCTACAACTGCTAGAACACAATTTTTGAAAGTTCCCATCGGTTAAAACTTCGACTTGAAAACTTCGAATTTGAACAGAACCATTTTGTGATAACGGGATTACTACCACTAAAATATATGATTTGTTGGTCATCAGGGTCCTATGAATAATTCTTTCAGGATGAGTTCAATTTGGATGAAAAATATTTCTATAGCCCCCATAATTTTTGTTTAATAATTTTTAACTTAGTATGGTATAAATGGAAGAGAAATAATAATGTATGCAAAAAAGTACGTGTTTTTAATAAAATATAGCATTATCGTCGAAGAAACTGATTTTAATGTGCTAGTTTTCTGCCGTGCAGAAGTTGAAAATTTCATATGGAAAGTGGAAAACGATCTACCGTAGATTCCACCAATTATCAAATTAATTGGTTGATTTGTTTTGTTTTTGACCAATTACCAATTTAAAATATATTAAATAAAAAATTTTTTTTCATAAATTCCCCATGGGCAAAAATTTAAGGCGAAAACGCATCTTTTTTTTCACTATATTTTATCTCTATAATAATAGATAAATATACTATAAATATAGTATACCTTTAAAAAGTATAGTGAAAATATGGGGGTTGTAAAATTAAAAAAAAACTATAAATATAGTATGAATATAGTATACTATTGTTTGCAAATTTTGAAAATTCAAATGTCGTTTGTGCAGGTTTTTCGTGAAAGTTGCTGCAATTGTTCAGATTATATACGTAGAGGGAGGCACAGCAAAATTTTTCTGATGTCTAGTAGAAATCTTCAGAGAAAGATCATTTTTCCGATAAAAACGTCATTTTTGGTTATTTGTTCGGGTGAAAAATTGTTGTTTTCCACTATTTTTCCGTAAAAATTGCTGAAATAGTTCAAGTTGAATATTAGGATTGGTTAAAAAATAAAAATAAGCATAAGGATGGGAAAATGAATGCGCTAAAAGTAGTGAAAACAAATATGAAATCTATATACTATATTTATAGTTATTTATAAGTATAAAATATAGTGATTTTGGTAAGTGAACTAAAAATATAGTATATATATAGCGTTAGACCATAAACCAAAATATAGTTCTGGTAAGGGGGTTATATAGTCATATTATCACTATATTTATAGCCATTCGTTGTCCAGGGGGCCCATATTTTCACTATACTTTTTTCAGGTATACTATATATATAGTATATTTATTTATTATTATAGAGATAAAATACAGTGAAAAATAAAGATGCGTTTTCGCCTTAAATTTTTGCCCAGGGGGTGTTTATAAATTTGAAAATTTAAATGTCGGTTTCCGTAAAAACTGCTGCAATAGTTCAGTTAAATATGAGGATGGAGGCAAAACAAAAATTTCCACATGTCTAGTACAAAACTTCAAGAGAAAATAATTTTTTCGATAATTTTGAGATAAAAACGTCATTTTGTTGAGGTGGAAAATTTAAAGTTTTTTGGAAAGTTATTTATAAGTATAAATATAGTGATTTTGGTAAGTGAACTAAAAATATAGTATATATATAGCGTTAGACCATAAACCAAAATATAGTCCTGGAAATGGTCATATTAGGGTCTTCCAATTTCATTTGGTGTTTCTTGTCACATTTTTAAAAAAAAACCATGGGGGATGGGTGTATGTATATTTCTCTCAATATATTTTTCAAAAATTTTTTGCTGAATAACTTTATTACAAGTTTAATATTGCAGTCTCTTTTTTTTCTTGAAGACAGCGTAGCGCCCACACAGTTCATCTGAGACCCAAAATATGTTCTAGACTTATGTTCGTATTCACCGTGGGAGTGTTTATAGATCAAAAATTATACAAAAAAATAGGATAACCAGATGGAAAATTCTGAAATTTTCCGGGAAAATGGAAAATTTTCATGCCAAAATTTTCTTCTCATAATTATGAACAACTTTGCTTAAGACACCATATATTTAAGTCGTACAGAAAAAATTTTTCAACAACACAAATTTTCATTCACATCACATGTATCTCTTAAAGGAATGTGCTGTATTGCTTGATTTTGATCGTTAGGAATCTAAGTCAACACTCAAAAATAATAAATAAAAATCACAGTCCAAAATCTAATCAACTTCAAAAATACAAGTTTCGAAATGTGAACACAAAAACATAAACAACAATTAATATCTGAAACTTGAACAATTTTTGATTATGGCAGTGATATAAAAGCTAAAATATTTTATGGGTTATTCAGAACAAAAATTGTAAAAGTTTCAGATTTTAATTTTTTCGCTTGTTTTATGTTTTTGTGTTCACATTTGGAAAACTTGTATTTTTGAAGTTGATAAACTTCGCTTACTTCTGTTCATTAGATTTTGGACTGTGATTTTTTTTCTTTCTTACAATCTTCTCATAGAAGGAGACTTGAAAATGAATTGAAACAGCAAATTCGCCAAAATTTTGACAACGGAACATATTTTCAAATATTTTTCTTTTTTGCATAAAATTGGAAATTTTTCCAAAATAATTCCAACTCACAATAACTTCACACAATGGAAAACTAAGACCGAATATATGCACTCATACACGTTTGACACTAAAAAAAAACAAAAGTGTATTTCTCGTAAAAATGAAATATGGCTTTGAAACAAATTATGCAAAAATATTATCAAATAAGTGTTTTATTTCAAACAATTTAAAATCAATTAAAAATTATTTTTGATGAAAATAAAAAAATCGGTAAAATATTACAGAATTTGGATTGTTTAGTATACAGATTTTAATAAAATTTACAATAATACATTGTTGTCATGGGTTTTAAAATATAACGTGTTTAAATTTAAAAAAAACAGTTTGCCTCAACAATTATTGTTCTTTTAAAAATATATGAGAAAAATATATCCCCCAGGATTTTTTCAAGAAAAACCGTGGGTGGGGTGACAAGAAACACCAAATGAATTGGAATACTTATTATACTACTTATTATTATACTAAAAATATATGCAAATATTTCGTTGTTTACCAAAAACAACACTGTTCACTATATGAATCGTTCTTTACCTTTTGGGATTCATACACAATACGATGCTTATAATTTGTAATGCAACCCAATTCGAAAAAAAATTTTTCCAAGAAATTTCAATTTTAAGTAA
Source organism: Culicoides sonorensis (assembly GCA_900002565.1). Lineage (NCBI taxonomy): Eukaryota > Metazoa > Arthropoda > Insecta > Diptera > Ceratopogonidae > Culicoides > Culicoides sonorensis. The sequence continues at coordinate 84,510 of LN483354.1, read as the reverse complement.
TTCTTATTCTTACAAGGTTACAGGTCAACTTAAAAGCAGTTAAGAAGTGTTTTTTTAGTTCAGAGACACCAAAAGTACTTTTATAAAAAATCTAGATATTGTAATTAGAGTAGAACCTCCTATTTTTGGCAGTTCAGTTTGAGTTGAATAATTACACTACTTAACATTTTGAAAAAATTGTCTCCGAATGCAAATTCCTTTTGGGGGCCCATTTTATATATAAAAAAAATAATTTTGGCGTTTTTCGTTTTTCATTTAGACCTCGTTTTGATTTTTTTTAAGTGGATTAACGTTTTAGAGCAATTTTCCAAAGAGATTCAAAAATAGGGCATCGTTTTTATAGATCTGTGGCTTTACTATGCGTCCAAACCACAAAAAATATATAGTATTTTTAAAGAGCTTGAACAAGTTTCTTTAAGAATATTATATTTGCAATTTTTTTTGATCCATCTCTATCATCAAAAGGGGTGTTCAAAGTGAAAAAATATGTTGATGAAGTGAAAAAAGTTAAAAAGTAGATTAATGTTATAAATTAATTTATTGAAATTTGTACATGAATAGTAAAATTATTTGTTTTTATTTATATAAAAGTATGTTGGTCTTTCTATCGTAAAGAGTTATTAAGTCTTATTCGTTTTTTAGTGAGAGGATTAGGTTAGAGATGGATTGCAAATATGATATTCTTAAAGAAAATTGTCCAAGCTTTCCAAAAATACTATATATTTGGTGTTTTGGACGCATAGTAAAGCCACAGATCCATAAAAACGATGCCCTATTTTTGAATCTCTTTGGAAAATTGCTCTAAAACGTCAATCCACTTAAAAAAATCAAAACAAGTTCCAAATGAAAAACGGGAAACGCCAAAATTATTTTTTTTATATATAAAATGGGCCACCAAAAGGAATTTGCGTTCGGAGACAATTTTTTCAAAATGTTAAGCAGTGTTATGAATGAAAACTTTTTATTTTAAGTTCTTCCATTGATTTAATTCATTTATTGAAATATTTTTCACTTAATAGTAACAAATTTTTTTCTTCAAGCTGCTGTTTACAATATTTTTTAGATAAATATGGACGAAGAATTAAAACACCTGAAAGTCGGACATTTTTTTAAAGAAAGTATGAATTTCAATTTCACTTGCAAAAGAAATTTTATTTATTATTTAGCTTTAATCTTAAAATTTTTCATCATCAACATGAAAAACAATACTTATTTTATAAATTTATAAGGTAATAATCAATTCATTTGTTATTTTAACTATTAAATTTATTTAAATATTGTGAGCTAAATTTTCTTTATTTTTAGCACTTTATTTTGTCTTCAATATTTTTACACTTTTTTTTCTGCTAAAGATCAAGGAACACATTTTAATTGATACTTCTATTATAATTTTGTTTCACTTAATTATTTATTGTGGTTTTAATAGCATTAATAATTATTTTAATATTTCGACTCACGTATTTTTAAAAATTCCATTTGACAATCAAAACAAAAACAATGCAAACGGTTTGCATGTATCCCTAAGGTTCCGGTAAAAATTTTATATCAATTGTTTATAAAACAATTAAATGACAATTTACGAAAAAAAAAGATTTAAATTTTGTTGGGTTATATTAACTTTACAACCCATTTTTATAGTAGATATTAGTTATTTCGCGATGAAAAATCTTCTCATACATGAAGATCTGTGGGATGTGATCGAAAATGACCCTGATGCCCCAATTTCATCGACTGCATTTAATAAAAAAGATTCCAAAGCTCTAGCCAAAATAAATTTAATGGTACAACCAGAATTATATTGCCATGTTTCGAGATGCAAAACGGCAAAGGAAGCGTGGACTACCCTTTCAAATCTTTTTCAAGACGATGGACTAGATCGTCGTGTAAGTTTAGTATGTCAATTGGTCAACACAAAACTTGCCAATTCAAAAAATATGGAAGATTATGTGTGTTCAATTATGACCATTTGTCAAAAATTAACAAATGCTGGTCTAACTGTAACTGACGAATGGACAGGCATTTTCATGTTGGCTGGTTTACCTAGTGAGTATAAACCAATGATAATGGGAATGGAATCTTCTGGAAAAATTATAACGGCCGATGCAGTCAAATCGAAACTTCTTCAAGATGTAAATCACGTGGATAACGACCACGTTGCCTTAGTTACAATTAATCGTTATAAAAACAAGAAATATTTTAAAAAGAAAAATTTCCATAGCAACAATACAAATAATAAAGAAAATAATAAACAAAATAATAACGGCAATTGGAAACCTAACGATAAAGGTAAATCGTTAATTAGTGTGTTGTCCACAGGAAATCCAAAAATTCAGGATGATGCCTGGTACATCGATAGTGGTGCAACCGCACATATGTCTCATAACCGTGATTTATTTCAAAATTTCAAATCACGTAGTGATATTGTTAATACTGCTGGATCACAAACAATTAATGTTGTTGGCTGTGGCAATATCAATCTCTCAATTTATGAAGAAGATGGTACTATTGGTAACATTTTGCTGAAAAATGTGCTTTATGTTCCTGGATTATCTGCAAATCTTTTGTCCGTAAAAGTAATCGCAAATAAAGGTTACAAAGTCATATTCAAGTCAAATGAATGCATTATTTATGACAATAACGGAAATTTCTTGTGTAAAGGAAAGTTAAGTGGAGGTCTTTACAAACTTAATCAACCTTTTTCAAAGAAAGCTTTTGTCAGTAAACAAGCAGTTAGCATAGATTTATGGCATCGGAGAATGGGTCATACAAACATACAATATTTGAATAAACTTAAAAATGGCTTGGCATCTGGTATAGATTTCAAGGAAAATTCTTTAACGGATTGTGTCACGTGTGCCAAGGGTAAACAACAAAATTTACCTTTTCCTTCTCAAGGTTCAAGAGCCAACGAGCTAATTGAGCTCGTACACTCCGATCTCTGTGGGCCTATGGAGACGGTGTCCTTCCAGGGATGTCGTTATATTTTAACTTTTATATGTGATAAAAGCCGTAGAATTTTTGTTTATTTCTTACAGTTTAAATCACAAGCTTTGGAGAAATTTAAACAATTGAAGGCAATGATTGAAAATCAAACTGGAAGGAAAATTAAAATTTTAAGAACCGACAATGGAGGTGAATATTGTAGCAAAGATTTTGAAAATTTTCTCAAATCAACTGGAATTGAGCACCAAACAACTGTTCCATACACACCACAACAAAATGGATTAGCTGAACGATATAACAGAACAATTATTGAAAAATCAAGATGTTTATTATTTGATGCTAATTTACCAAAGAAATTTTGGGCTGAAGCAGTTAATTGTGCTGTATATTTACTCAATCGTACACCTACAGCTGGTCTCAATGTTACTCCAGAAGATGCTTTCACCGGTAAAAAACCAAATCTTTCTCATATTCATGTATTTGGTTCAAAAGTTATGGCACAAATTCCGAAACAAAAACGTAAAAAATTTTATGCAAAATCTAAGGAAGCAATTTTTGTGGGCTATGGTCAGTGATGTCCTGCATAGGGTTCGCAAGAACCCCTTGTTAAAATGTTTACCTATTTTTGTCCAGGAGTCCTTCCAGGGAAGTCGTTATATTTTAACTTTTATATGTGATAAAAGCCGTAGAATTTTTGTTTATTTCTTACAGTTTAAATCACAAGCTTTGGAGAAATTTAAACAATTCAAGGCAATGGTTGAAAATCAAACTGGAAGGAAAATTAAAATTTTAAGAACCGACAATGGAGGTGAATATTGTAGCAAAGATTTTGAAAATTTTCTCAAATCAACTGGAATTGAGCACCAAACAACTGTTCCATACACACCACAACAAAATGGATTAGCTGAACGATATAACAGAACAATTATTGAAAAATCAAGATGTTTATTATTTGATGCTAATTTACCAAAGAAATTTTGGGCTGAAGCAGTTAATTGTGCTGTATATTTACTCAATCGTACACCTACAGCTGGTCTCAATGTTACTCCAGAAGAGGCTTTCACCGGTAAAAAACCAAATCTTTCTCATATTCATGTATTTGGTTCAAAAGTTATGGCACAAATTCCAAAACAAAAACGTAAAAAATTTGATGCAAAATCTAAGGAAGCAATTTTTGTGGGCTATGGTACTTCAACTAAAGGATATAAATTATTTAGTCCACAGTCACAGAAATTCTTTTATTGTCGTACTGTGACCTTCCTGGACGAAATTGGCCAAGGTGGCCTGATTGCATCAGGTGAATCTATTAATAAATTTGATGATAAAAAACCCGTTTGTTTAGATTTATTTACACACACACAGGAAACAATTCAACACGATAATTCAAATCAAAAAGCAACAAATCAAGTCGTTCATTCAGATGATGAAGATATTGAAGAATTTGTTGAAGCTTTTGAGAATTATATAATAACTGATGACGAATCTGACAATAGTGCTCATGTACAAGAATCCAATGATTCATTACAATTGGAGGTACCAACAGTCAGACAATCAAATCGAATCAAAAATCAGTTAAAAATAAATTACAATGAAAAATGTTTGGCCGATAAAGCAAGGGAATCAAATAATCATGTTTTAATGTCCAAAAGGTCTAATTCTGATGATTTTGGGATGCACCAGGAGCATGTAAAGTCAAATTCATTTCTTAAAGAAAAGCTCAGGTCTTTCCTTAAATCTTTTAAATCTCAACAGTTACAAAGGACACATGATGATTCTGATTTGTGACATTCAGGGGCCATTAATTCGTCCTCCAACCCCCTTAGAAATGGCGGAGGGCGAGATTTTCAAGGCAAGTCTATAAACAAGAATGGATCAATGCAATAAGGACGAAAAGCAATACAAAACTTGTCTTAAAAGGGTGTTCTCAAAAATATGGTGTTGATTATCAAGAAATTTTTGCACCAGTAATACGTTATCAAACTGTACGATATTTAATTGCTTTATCTGTACAATTGGATCTTAAAATACACCAAATGGATGCAGTTACAGCCTTTTTACAAGGTGAATTAAATCAAGAATCAATTTATATGGAGCAACCAGAAGGATTCGTTAATAATAAAAATCTGGTTTGTAAGCTCAATAAAGCATTATATGGTCTCAAACAGTCTAGTAGAGTTTGGAACTTAAAATTGGATGCTGCATTAAAGAAATTTGGTTGTAAGCAATCTCAATTGGATCCTTGTTTGTATTTTGTTAAACAAAATAACAAGTTATTATTTGTCACCATTTATGTGGACGATTTTCTAATTTTTTGGAACAATGAAGACTTATTCAAATCTTTCAAGCAATTCTTATTAACGAATTTTAAAATGAAAGATCTTGGTGTTGCTGAATATTGTTTGGGAATTCGTATTACCAGAAATTTCAATGAAGGCAAACTTTGGCTTGACCAGGAGCAATATACAAAGAAGATTTTGGAGAAATTCAATATGCAGAATTCAAAACCAGTCAAAACTCCTTTGAATCCAAGCTGCAAGTTTACTGAGAATTCACCAGAAATAAATGACATCAAAGTTCCATGCAAACATATTGATATCCGTTTTCACTTCATACGTGATATAATCAATAAACAAATTATAGAATTAAAATATATATCCACTGAGCAACAAACTGCTGATGTACTTACAAAAGGACTTCAAACCGTGAAGCAAAACAAGATGAATCAATTGTTAGGATTAACCAATATCAACTAACCAGGAGTGTTGGGTTATATTCACTTTACAACCCATTTTTATAGTAGATATTAGTTAACTATGAAATTATTGTTAATGTAATAGAACATCAAATTATTCTAGAAATAGATTATTCTAGTACAAACTGTGTTACAATAAAGAACTATTAAATAAATTCTAATAATTTTATTATTTTATGTAATTTCATCGTGTTATTCCTCTTAAAATGGTTTTTTTTTAATTGAGAGAAATTTTAAATTTGTTCTGAAAAGGAATAAAAAAAAATTTTTTATATGTGTTCTTTTTATTATAATTTTCATGATGATGATGATGATGATCATCATTATGTTCGGACAATTTTATATTAAAACATCATTATAATTTTATAAGTATCTTGTTTTTAACTTGTTTAACATTGAGTTTAAGTGTAGCAATGAATACATAATTTTAAGTGTCTGTTCTGGTCAAACATTGAGCAATTAAAATTCATTGAAATTCAAAGAGTGTGAAAATTTTATGAAAAAAATTACAAGTTTTAGAACCCTTCAAAAAAATATATTTTCCAGTTTTAATTAAAATGAATATTTCAATGAATGCGTTCTAATTAAAACTTGTATCATGTCATGCTTCATGTTCTATTCAATTTAATATGTGATCTAGAACACAATTTAGAGAATAATGCATGTGTTGATTGGTGATTCAATTAAAAATGTTTATGATGTCATTTTGCTGTTTGGAGTAAAGTTAAATGAAATACTCTTAAATTACATGTTGAGATCTTTAAAATTAGAAATTATTCTAAAATGTATGAGGAATTAACATTTTCCTTTACTTATCATCCAAAAAATTGACAGCTGTTGCGTTATTTCAACTTAGTTTTACCAGAACAGTCATATGACAACTCATGGCAACATCGTTTTCTAAATTCAACCTAATTTCAACAGAATTTGAAGCGTATTTGTGTGTGTGTGTCATTTACCAAAACCAAAAATTGTTAACGAGCCCAATAAAACATGTTGATGTCTATGATGAATGTGTTATATCATTACTTTAAGGATAAAAAAGGGAAAACATACTCATATTCAGCGATATTTTGACATTTACATCTTCATTTCTTATTTGCCTTTCATAGAATTTCTTTTTGTATAATTTTTGTATTATTATGTTTTTTTCTTATAATTGTTGAAAGTGTATGTTTTTTTCCAGTGAAAATTGTATAATTTATCTCATTTTACATATTTTTTGCCTTTAAACATTGAATGTTATTTTATTTTCCCTTCAGTGTCAATGTGTCGTTTTTTTAATGTAATGGAACAGCAAAATCAACATCAGTCACTTGTATTGTATTATATCACCCATTAGCACATCATCCTTCTTAGAAGCAACAAAAATTCCTCTTTTAAAAAAGATACAAAATGTAATACTTCCTTTAATTCTTTTAAAGAAACAGATATAAATTTCAAGTAGCGTAGCAAAAAATAACAAATACACACACACCCAAAATGAGAGAAAGTATACAAAAAAGTTAAAAACCACAAACAGGGCGTAAAGAAAGTAAATCATGTACCAAGGAAGTGTTGAATTCTTTATATATGTATTTTTGTGAATAGACTTTGGCATATAAAATTATACAATATAAATTCATATAAACACAAGATGTTTTTTAGTAATTTATAAACAAACACAAATATAAACAGACTTACACACAAACACACGTACATTTAAACAAATTTTCTACCACTTGCTTTAAAAGCAGTTAACAATAATACATGTTTTTATTTGCGCTTACTCTTTTCTGTTTTGTTAAATCTCTTGTATGTGTGTGTGTGTGTGTGTGTGTGTGTGTGTGTTGTTTGTGTTAAATTATTTCATTGTGACTGACTTAAAAAGCGAAACAAAGTGAAAAATAAAATACCGACACGCTTTTTATCTTCTCTTAAGAAGGAAAATATCATTTTGTGTATTTAGATGCTTATGATAAGGTGACGTTATTGCCTGTTTGTAATTTAATTTGTATTTTAGCTCCAAAATGATATTTACGAGATCAAATTTAAAGATATTTCCTTCTTACCTTTCATTTGGGTTTCATATGACGCCACCTAGTGGCTTAAAATGGAACGTTTTTCTCCCAAGCGAAAAAAATATCCTCTGATTCTCATTGTACTTACTTTTCAGGATGTTTTTTAGTTTTTCCTAGTCGATCTAAGTCTCTTTTGATATAATGGGCTTTGACAGATCCTAGTTTAAGAAAACGGTCCGTTGAATTTTGTCAACACATTTCCCATGAAATACATGAAATGGATGTTCAGCAAAGTTGTAGGAACTAAATTACTCGGTTAGGTTTATTCAAATGCAATTTTTTTATTGAAAAGCTTACATTTTAAATGAAAAATAGTGGAAAGTTTAAATATGTAAAATAATCGAAAATGCTATTCAAAAAAGTTATTCAATAAAGACGTGATATTAACATAAGCAAAAAAAAGTTGTCTCGAAACTTAGAACCCATATAAAAATTCATACATGTGTCTCTGTTTTTTCTTCTTAAACTTTTATTACTTAGATTTCTTTTCAATAAACAAAAAATAAAACATTTATTGGGTTGTACAAGAAAAATGTTTTAAAAATTGTTTCTTTTTCCCTTCTTCTTGTTCTTGTTTTGTGTGTTTTTTTCTGTTCCAAACATTTTCATCAACACTTTTGCATTATGAAATATGAGTTTTTTTTCATCGTCATTTCTCTCAGCTCTGGAGAAAATAAAAGAAAGAAAAAAAATCTTTTTAAAGTATCTTGAAAATAAAAATGACTTTAAAAAGAAATATGAGTTAAGATAAAGTACATGAATTTTATGGATGAAAGATGAAGAAGAAAAAAAAATTATATAAATGTGTGAAAAACGTGTGTAAATGCATGAAAAAAACGACCCTGAAACATGAAAAAATTTGTGTACATATTTAAACATTAAAAAATAAGCTGCTTACGTTTATTGTTGAAAAACGTTAAACAAATGTATGATGTCTGTTCTCTCCAGTTAGTTTTCTGTTGTTCTGTTCCGCCGTTTTTATATTTTTTTTCTCATAAACAGAACAAAGCAAAAAAAAATAACAATAATGAAAATGAAAGACGGATGAATTCAAACAATGATAATACTAACAAGAAAAAACAACATCGTTTTATATCCATTACACCACAATAAAAGGGCTCATAAGCACATTTCCCGTTTCCTTTTAGCTTTTAAAAAATTATCTGTCTTATAATATTTAAGTTGAATTAAATGATGTTTCAAAACATTTATTTATACATTTATATGAAAAATATTTGTTGGTAAAATGTTAAATTTAAAACGATAATAAGCTTAAAAATTGCTTTTAAATGTGAAAATTTTAATAAAAAGGATTAAATTTTAAATGGAATGTCGGTCTATCACAAAAATTATACAATAACAATTATGTTTTTCATCAAAATTGAAAGCATTTGTTGTTTGATGTGGATTTCAACTTGTGTGTTTTGTTTTTGAATTTTTAAAGGAGTTTATTTAGTAGTTTGGTGTGAATTTTAAAGTGAAATTTTAGTAGTTTTGAACTTGATTGAGTTAAAAGTTTTTGTGAAAACCATAATTTTTGGTATAAAGTGCTTGGATCAAATAAAAACAACCAGATGGTTGACTGATAAAAATTGAAAGATTCAGTCGAATTTCTAGATATTTAAAAGATGTGGCTCAAACAAAATACTTTGATTACTGTAGATCGTGTTTCCTAACCGAGATCTTAAGCACGTGGAATTCATTTAAAAAGTTTCCATAAGCTGATAAGCTCCTTACATAATTTTGTTTTTTATCAAAAAGCATTCAGTATTTTTAAGTGAGGGTAATAATAAAATTGTTGAATGCACTCATTTTATTTACTTTTTCACTAAACTTATTACTTTTTTTCTCCTTGCATTTCATAATAAGCACTTCTAAGTAACGTAAAATGTGTAAAAGTATCACAAATAGCTACATTTCAAATGTTTTCTCTTGGCAATAATTGTTCCACATGTACTTGTCAACATGAGATGTCTTCTTCAGTTTTCTTTCCTTACTTTTTTTTCAATGAAATTTCATTTTTTGTTTGTTTTCCTAGCCTTTTAATAATGAAGCTTGTGTTGTAAACTCATTTTCAATTCTCATGTTTATAAAAATATATGAAATACTTTTAAATCCATTAAAATGTGTGTCGTTAGATGTTTGTCTTAAAAAGTGAGGCAACAACAACATGAAATTAAGAGAGTAAAACAAAAATAAAATGAAACGAGTTTTCTTAAATGAAGATGTTACTTGTCTTGTATAAGCTAAATATTCCACAGCTTCTTTTTCTTTTTATTTTGTATTTATTTCTAGGATATAATTTTATGTAATTTAAGTTAATTTACTATTTGGGTTTTAAAAATAATAAGCATTTGCAAGACATTTCCTGTCCGTCTATGTCGATAGTTTTTTATAAAACTTAGTTTCAAAAAATACGTACTTAAGCTTAGATTCCACAATATGCGTTTTGAAATTCAGATTCCACAAATTACGTTTTGAAGCTTAGATTTCACAAATTACGTTTTGAAGCTTAGATTCCACAAATTACGTTTTGAAGCTTAGATTCCACAAATTACGTTTTGAAGCTTAAATTCCACAAATGACGTGTTGAAGCTTAAATTCCACAAATTACGTTTTGAAGCTTAGATTCCACAAATGACGTTTTGAAGCTTGAATTCCATTTTTAACGTTAAATTTTTATTTTCTCCATTTTATTTTTATCCAATATAACACTTTTAATTCAATGTGCTGTCGAAAACATTCTATTTTTATTGTATCTAACATTTTAAAAGCTATAAAATATAATTAAATGTGTAAGAATTTACACCATGGCAATTTTAATGGGAATTGATTGGACTTGATTGCAAAACAAGTATTATTCGTTCTATTGTATGACCATTCAAATGGGGGTAATAAATGTTGGTAAAAATTTTTCTAATCCAAGTTTCATGGATCTAATTCCAAGTCATCCCAAAGAACAGTGAGCAATTTCTTTTAGAAAATTGTCTATTTACAGTTCATGAATTGAAATAAATAAGTTTTCCCTGGAACAAGGAACAACATATTATTAAATAATGGCATGAAAAAAAAAGAACAATTTAATTGTAACAGTTTGCAAAGTTGTTAAAAAATGGTATAAAACGGAAAGAAAATAATGGCTTAATGGTAAGACTAATAGGGTTGTTAATGGCTAACGAAGCTCTTTATCTCTCTATTTTTCTCTGTTTAATTTTAATTGTACTTACATGTATAAAAATTTTTATATACAAACCTAAATCAACGTATTTTATTTTTATATTTTTTTTTCTATGTTTTAATTACTATTGAAAAGTGCAATTTTTATATTACTTAACGATTTTAACACTGATAGATATTGGCGTGAATTAGGATTTATTGAAACTCATTCATGTCAATACACTTGCAATTATGTGTAAAGTGAGTTTTATTTTTATATATTTTTAATGGTAAATTGAAGTACATTTATGGGAATTTAGTTTTAATTGGATAAATAATGTCATTTTTATAGTTGTTGAAAGAAATGGGAATAAATAACTAATATTTTTTCATTTATGGTCTTGGAGAGAAATTGAATGCAGTTCAATTGATAAGTTGTTCAAGTTTATTTTGAAGTGATACACAATTTTGTTTGTAAAGTGATTTTAACCGATTCTTCTTCTTCTTTTTTTTAAAGTGCGCATTGTGATCACTCCTGAATTTGTTTCAAGGACTCTTCATACGTTTATGTCCTTTGAAGGTACTTTGAGTTTTCTGATAGTCTTTTTGTTCAATTATAAGATTGATCCGGATTTAATGTACTCGAGAATCCAATCTTATGTACAGCTATCCTGTAAAATTACTCGACCATGGTCAAAAGTGATACAAATTATAAAAATTCCATTTCTGGTCATCATGCTCTCATATGATGTCATTGTATAATAATTTATTTTTTCAAAATTTTTCCTATACGAAAGAAAAAATATACCTTTTGCATTAAAAAAAAATAATGACATAGCGGAAAAGATGAAATTTATATTAAATTTCATAAGCTTATTTACCTTCTTAAATTATTTTTAATTCAATGTCGTATTTGCATCTATGAGAAAATTGTCCTTGAATCAAGAAGATCAACAGAAGCGAATATATATCTCCTTTACCTCAATTTTCTTATTCAACAAAAAAAATAAAAATAAATAATATTATTAAAATGATGACCATGTCCTTGATCTGTACAACTTGATATCGTGCTTGTATATCATTTGCATACTTTTTTATGGTTTATGTCTCTTTTAAATGTATGCGTCATTCGGTTTATGGTATTTTTTATTTTGGTTTCCTTTTGTATTTTATTTTTATTATTATTATCATTTAAGTTTACGAAACCATTCATTTTATTTCTTGAAACTCACATGCTTTGTTGTGACTGGAAGGTTCACTTTGTTCTATCATGCAATTTTTTGAATTTAAATTTTTATTCACTTGAACGAAATTTAATTTTGCTCAACGTCCTTTTACATAGCACACAAACAAGAAATGAGAAGAAATGACCCAAAGTCCAGAAATGCGAATTCATTGTTCAAGTTCTGCTCCTATCTTTTCCACTACATCATATTTTATTTTAATATTATACACATAAATTTCATGTAAAAAAAGACCTTTATTTTTATTTTTAC
>LN483354.1:0-72003 GCA_900002565.1 Culicoides sonorensis | reverse complement strand
TCTGTAAACTGTAAAATTGACGAGTTTACCCTTAATAAATACAATACCATCCAAAGATGTAATAACGTACAACAACAACAAAAACTACTGTATACAAAATGGGTTGAACAGTTTATTTAATACATTATATCAAACTTTTTGCGAATTCTTGAGATTTCGTCCAGAAAAATTATATTTTTTAAGTACTAATAGAGTGCTACCTCCTTTTTTGGCTGTTTTTTGTCGGTCAATATTTTTGAATAACACAGCTTAACAAAAAAAAATCGATGTCATTCTATTGAGAAATCCCGAAACACGTCAAAAAGATTTTTCAATCCTGATTATTTTCCACTTTGAAATTTTAAAATTCACTGATTCGTGTTTGTTTTATGAAATAATGTAATTTGTATGGAAAAGAGTCATTTTCCCTTTAAGTTGAAATTATTAAATATGAAAGTTTTAACTTTTCTGAGGTTAATTTTGTTCCAAAGTGTCAAGTAATTTATATTTTTAGAAAGAAGGCAAAAAGAGCAAACAGAATATATAAATTTTATCATAATAAGCCCGCATAATATTCAATTTATATTAAAATTTGTTCTAAAAATATAATAATAAATAAAGTTTTTTTCATTTTTCTTATTTTTAGCGTGAAAAAGCCCAATATAATTGGACAAACTATATTAAAATTTATATTTTCTGTTAGCTCTTTTTGCCTTCTTTCCATCGATATAAATTACTTGACACTCTGAAAAAAAATTAACCTCAGAAAAGTTTAAAGTTTGATATTCAATAATTTGAACTTACCGGGAAATGACTCTTTTCCATACAAATTTCATTATTTCATAAAACAAACACGAATCAGTGAATTTTAAAATTTCAAAGTGGAATATAATCAAGATTGAAAAATCTTTTTGACGTATTTCGAGATTTCTCAAAGCAATCACATCAACTTTTTTTGTTAAGCTGTGTTATCATTTAATTTTATGAAACCATTCATTTTATTTCTTGAAACTCACATGCTTTGTTGTGACTGGAAGGTTCACTTTGTTCTATCATGCAATTTTTTGAATTTAAATTTTTATTCACTTGAACGAAATTTAATTTTGCTCAACGTCCTTTTACATAGCACACAAACAAGAAATGAGAAGAAATGACCCAAAGTCCAGAAATGCGAATTCATTGTTCAAGTTCTGCTCCTATCTTTTCCACTACATCATATTTTATTTTAATATTATACACATAAATTTCATGTAAAAAAAGACCTTTATTTTTATTTTTACTTTTATCGTCATTATTTTTGTACACGCTTAAAAAAACAATATAAAAGTAAAATTCAAAACATTTTTTTCTTTGTATTTTTGAAAGTAAGTTTTTAAGGTAAAATTATGATGCGCATATATTTCATTTAAAAAAAGAAATGAAAATGATAATAAAGTCACAAGCAGTGATTTTTTTTAGTATTATTATAATAATTATTATTTTCATTTAAAAAAGGGGTTTTTTGAGCATTTTTCATTTAAATGGTTGTGTTTGTGTGGGAAACATTTTCATTGTTTTTGTAAGAATTTTATTATTTTTAATTGTTATGCATTTTTTCTTGTTTTTCAATATTATTTCGTTTGTTTTTATTGTTTAACAGAAATTTTTGGTTATGATTGTGCTAAGGTGGTAAGATTTTCTTTTCTTAAATAGAAGACAATAATTTCAAGTAGGCTCTTTTTACAAGGAATCGATATGAAAGAACTGGAAAGTCACGTGAAATAAAGGCTATTGATTCCAAATAGGGAAAATGCTTGTGACGCATTCAAAAAAGACCATATACCATACAACGGTCACCTCATTTTCTTTTTGCTCAGCTTACAATTTCGTTTTAATTCAATTACAGTGCTACAACAATTATTTTTTGTATTTCATCAAAAAAATAATGATGATAAATTTTATTGCTGAAACTTTCAAGTTATATTTATTTTATTCATTTTTTCTCAGTCTGCATTGTAAGAAAATGGTAATTTGACAAAATTGATGATAAATTGAATAAAAAAGTCAAGTGTTCAATAAAGAAATTGAATGCGTGTCGTACTAAAAAAAAAACAAAAAAAACTGTTTCTTTTGACAAGAAGAGTTTTCGTCCTTTGAGACAGTTTTCTTATAATTTTTCGAATTCAGAGTTGTGTAGATAAAAATAGAAATAAAAGTAAATTTGTGTGTTGAACAACTTTGTCATCATCATTTTACTTTTGTGTGTTTCTCGTTCCCTTTCAATGACAAGTTCTTAATCAAATCAAGATTAATTCAATTATTTTATTTTTTCCACTCATCAACTTTTATATTTATTTTTATCCGTATTTAAACACATCTATCCATGTTCCTGGTGATGACATTTGATTCAATTTTTACATCATTTTTTATCATCTTTTTTATATTTATTTTTTTATTCATATTTGATACAGTGTCAGAGAGTGTGTGTGGTTTTGTATTTAATTTAAAAAAAGGGTTTTCCAGGTAGTTAATTCCATTTAAAAGTGAATGGTTTTGTATTATTTTTATATCATATATGATCGTCATTGTAACATTTAATTGAATATTTAAACCATTTTTCCCTGAAATTTTGTCACACTTTAAATTGTTTCATTTTTTTTCAAATTTATTCCGAACTCTTTCAACTCTCATAATATTATGACCTATAACTCAAATTCAACTCAACAAAAAAAAATGCTACACGTCCAATTTAACCTCTCACTCTGTTATCATTTTCATGAGCATATAAAAGAGGAACACTGGCATTTTCATTTCTATAAATACTACATTGTTGTGCAAAATGATGATGATAATCCCATTAATTAACTCGGCTAATTGAAATAATAATTTTAACATGCCACATAATCTGGCGTGCATTTATATTATATAGTGTATGTGAAGGCAGAGATATAAATTGAAATATAAAATAAAAAATAGCAAAAATACTAAAAAAAACATTTTGCGTGGAAAATTCTCCGTTATATTTTTTTTTAATAATTATATTTGGTATATTGTTTAATTTTGCAGGTAAAAATCTGCCTTTAGTCATTTAAAGTGTACTTCAATATTTTATTTTATGTATGCTGACACAACACACGAAAATATAAAGGTTAAATGCACACATATAAATAATTATTATTGTATTTGTACATGCATTTGTGAATTATCATGAAAAATTATTTAAAGCATGCGATTGCTGTATAAATTGCTTAAAATAGAGGAATACCAGGAAAAATTTGCAGTGTTTTTGGGAGAAAATGATATGAAATTATTGTAAAAAGTACAAAAATTCAGATATTTTTTATTTTTCCGGGAATTGAATGTAAATTTTTGTGAGGATACTTTTTTATGGTGAATGCTGAATTGAAAAAGCGCTTATTGGAGGACTTTGTCGGTTCAATGCAAATCCATAAGCCAGAATTCTTGTCTCGTGTCGTAAATCGGATATGTCACTTCTTGTAATGTGAATTTCATCAATACAAAAATGCACTTATGCACTTTCATTCATTATTAGGTTTCATTCAGTTTTTTAAAATTATTTTCATTTTATACAAAATAATATTCAAACTGAACAAAAATTACAGTTAAATTTATTTGTTCAAGTAAATAAACAATGAAAATGAAACAAATATTAATAATAATTGCATTCTGAGAAAAATATTTTTAATGATGTGATGAATACATTCCAAAATAAAATACAGTTATTTCGTTACAATCATAAATGTTAAATATCAGGGTAAATATATATTTAAATTTAATGATTGTATTATCATGATAAAGTCAGATATCATTTTAAATAATATGCATAAAAATTAATGATTTGAAATTGTTTCATTTTTTTTGTGTGAGTGAGTAAATTCCATGCAGAAACATGATTTTCAATGAATGAAAGTAATAATACGTGATAAAATCAAATCATTTTTAGTTACACGTGAGGAAATGAATTATTTCTTAGAATGATTTGAATCAATTGACTACGAAAAAACACACACACAATGAATCATTGATAAAAAATATTAAAAAAAGGATTGAATGGAATAAAACTGCCATATTCATTGTTTTTTCTGATATTTATTTTGTTGTTGCTTCATTTGATATGATAACAAACTGAGATTTTTAAAGAAAGATCGACACACACGTGTACATAGCAAGCTTTTTATATTCCATAAATTGATATTATCAATATCTATCGGGTTTTTTTACAAGTTTTATATTGCTGTTACGCTATTTCCTTTGAAAGCGTGTTTTGGCCGAACGGTTCATCTAAGACCCAAAGTATGTTCTAGACTTATGTTCATATTCAGTGTGGGAGTGTTTATGGATCAAAAAAATATAGGGTGCTCATACAAAAAAATAGGGTGACCAGGTGGAAAATTCCAAAATTTTCCGGGAAAATGGAAAATTTTCATGCCAAAATTTTCTTCTCATAATTCTGAACAACTTTGCCTAAGACACCCCCTATCTAAATTGTACAGGAAAAAATTTTTTCATACAACATAAAAATTTCATTCACATCACATTCATTTCTTAAAGGAATGTGCTTTATGTATTGCTTGATTTTGAGTGTCAGGAATCGTAATCAACACTCAAAAACAATAAATAAAAAACACAGTCGAAAATCTAATGAACTGAAGTAAGTGAAGTTTATCAACTTCAAAAATACAAGTTTTCGAAATGTGAACACAAAAACAAAAAACAAGGGAAAAAATTAAAATCTGAAACTTGTACAATTTTTGTTCTGATCAATAGCAAAATTTTTATTGATTTTTAACAAGATACCGTCATAATTATAAATTGTACAAGTTTCAGATTTTAACTTTTTCCCTTGTTTTATGTTTTTGTGTTCACATTTCGAAAACTTGTATTTTTGAAGTTAATAAACTTCACTTACTTCAGTTCATTAGATTTTGGACTGTGATTTTTATTCATTGTATGATAATGTCAAGAAAAATGGCATAAACGTGGCTTTCAAATGCAATGATATGATAAAAATTCTAAAAATATTGAGAAATATTGAAAATGTAAGAGATAAAAAAAAATATTCTTTTGCATGCAAAATCTATTCAATAAAGTGAAAATCTTTTTATATTTTACAATAATGACGTGCATTTTTTGAATATACATTTGAATTGTGATGATATTTAAAGATTTAACCAGTTTTAATGAACCGGTAGATGAAATGATCTCATCCCATGATTATATGATATAATTTTCCATATTGATCTGTTTAAGGCTCGGTCACAATTAAAAATTTCTCACATTATTTAATTTAAAAAAAAAACCGTTAAAGTAAAAAATTATAATTTTACCTTAACCCCTTACATAAGAATAAAATGATGACAACTGACAATATAATGCAGAGATTTTCATACATATTTTTTTTCATTTTTCATTGTTAAAACTTAGAATTTACTTTCTATGAATTCTTTAAATAATAAAAGAAGACATCAATGCCAATTCGTATTGATTTAAACTTAAAAATTTTTTGTTCAAAATTTTCTAAATACTTAACATTTTTATTTTACACATGAAACGAGGTATTCAAAAAGGAATTCAAGGAATGTGCTAAGTGAACAGAAAAAAAACTGTCTCTAATGTCGACTTTAACTTTATTATTATTGTATTTTCTCTCTTAACGTACTTTTTTCTATTATATATGATTTTATCAGCAGTGTAGTATCAATTTTTTGTCCTGCTTTTTACTTTTTTTTTAGTAACACTCACGTTTCATCGGTGTTTGTATAAAAAATTATCTCAACGTCTAATAGTTTTTTTTTGTCTACATTCCTTTTATTTTTATTATTATTAAATGTTTTTGTTATAAATTTAATATAAATGAGCATTTAAGTTACCATTAAACGTTTTTAGTAAAAAAAATTCTGTGCTTTAAATATAATTTTTTTTTATACGCTTAAGCACTCACTTTAAAATGATGCTTCATTTTAAATTTTGTTGAATAATTTTATAGCATTAAATACAATTCCAAAAAAAGTACACACACATTAAAAAAAATGTTTTGCACACATTTTCTAAATATTTCATTTTTTTTCCAATACATTTTATATAAAAACTATAAAATTCAGTATTATATTTTTTAAGTGGTGTCATGGAAAATTGTATATAATATAAAATGAAAACATTTTACTTTAATATCCATTGAATTTTAAATTCAGTGTATAATTTTCAACAGATTGTTTGATTCTTTTTTTGTTGAGTGTATCTTTTCAATAATAATGATGATTTTAAAATGATACAGCACAAAATTGATACTTCTCTCCTTTATAAGAGAAAAAGAGGAGATATAGTTGATAAAAAAAAGTGATACGATACATTTAAAATGTTTATTTTTTTTTAGTGAAAATCTCTTTTCTGAATCTGATCGAAATTTTCTTTCATAATTTAAGGTATTTCAGATTAAATTCAAATTGGAAATTGAAACAAAAGAATTAATAATGGATGATAAAAAAAAAAATACATGACCTTATATTTGAATTACTCGCATTATCTTTTCTACTCAAATAGAACAAAAAATAGAAAAAATATAAATAAATTTTTTTCCTTTTCATAAAATTTTTATTATTTATTTTTATTTCATTTTATTTAAGAGTGCAGTGTGCTTTAAACTATCCAGATTATATTCAAATTTCTCTTACTTTTTTCTTTTCTTCTCTATTTGTTTTTTTTTAATCTTTTTTTTCATAGCATTTACGTTTGATAATAATGTCACATACAAACATAAATTAAGACAAACACACACACACACACAAAGAAAATCATATTAAATGTTTTGAATAAATTGCTGTGTTATTATTTAATTTTGAGTTTATTTATTTATTTATATAAAAGTACTGAAGAAACAATTTATGACATGTTTTAATAAAAAAAAAATGAAAAAAAAGTATAAATTTACAAAAAACGTCTACATTTACCCTCATATGTGTGTGTGTGTGTGTATTTTTTGATATATTTGGGGTATAATAAAAAGTACCAAAAGCAAAATATTTGCACACGAGAATTTGCATATCATTAAAATGTTTATGTTGTTATTATGCATATATACGGCTTCTTTGTATATAATAATTTTTCTTCTTTTGAAGATGAAATGTGTCACAAAGGAAAATGATAAACGTAATTTTGGAGGATTTAAGAGTAATGTATGTGAGTTACTCACTTATTAACCAGAGAAGGGTGCTACCACTTTATCGTACATCAAAGCTTAGATTTAGCTGAATTGAAACTGAAGGGTTTCGAACTTGGCGTGGAATTTCTTATCAATAATCGCATTCATTGAATTCCATTGGAAGAAATTTTAAAAAAAAGTTTGAGTTTACCTGTGAAATCTTAAGGAAACGCAAATTTTTTCCTTGTAAACTTAAAATCGATACAAAACTCAATCTTTTGAAACGCTTGACTCGAGTGCTTGAGATAATTTGTTATTAAACTCATATTCAATTCAGTACCTCAAATTATATTGAATAGCATGAAAAGTTTTTTTAGTGTCAATTAAAATAATCTCAAGGAAATAATTCCTTTTAAAATAAGTATAAATATAAAAGTTTTACCTTTTCAAAACTTTCTATCATCAATTTTATGGTTAAATTTTCTTTAATAGCAACTAAACATCAAAAAGATTTCAAAGAACACACACCTAACAACCTAGACGACATGTTAAAATACCTGCAACTTTTAAATTCTAACCACATTGACATTATAAACGACATCACATGGCAAAACCCCATATAGAAGATATGACTTTTCCAGCTTTAACCAAAAGTCAAAATAGTTTTCGCTTCAAATATTTTATGCTGTTATTATGCATGACAATTTATTTTTCAACATATATTAAGGATAATATAACTAAGGAAAAGAAAAAAAAACGCACACACACACATACATTAGTGTGTGTGTGTGTGTAAGTATTAAACTTGTATGAATATATTTCAAAGTAAAGTGTCTCTGCATTAAATTTTAATTTGAAAATTTTCGGTTTTCATATAACATAAAATAAAATTCACGAGAGAATTTAAAGAAATATGTGCTAAATGTATTTTATTATGGAGCAAAATCGAAGCCAACGACCTCCTTTTATCCATACACTCAATACACATGTATTTTTAACGTATGGATTCAGGTATTGCATTTTATTGCATTTCGTTTTTCTTTTCATTTTTTTTTAATGTAGCAAGAAAGTTTCTTATTGTTATTATTTTTCCACAAGAATAACGACAGATATAAATTACATTATACTCAAAATTAAGTATTCAAAACATATAAATGAAAACATAACTTACTTATGCAATCTATTTGTTATTATTACAGAATATTGCATGTATATTTTTATATCAGAAGATAGAAGAAAATAAGGAACAATAGCAATAATAATGTTAACAACAAAAATAATAATAAACCGCATGTGTGCGTTCAAGTTTAAAGGAAAAATTGAAG
The DNA here is from genome assembly GCA_900002565.1 of Culicoides sonorensis. NCBI lineage: Eukaryota > Metazoa > Arthropoda > Insecta > Diptera > Ceratopogonidae > Culicoides > Culicoides sonorensis. The sequence continues at coordinate 63,561 of LN483354.1, read as the reverse complement.
TAAAATCAGGTATAATTGGAGCATTTTCAACCGGTTACATGAAAAATATTCACATATTTAATAAAATGATGTATGGGAACGTTGTTACTTCCTTGCACAGGGGCCATGCTAATCTTCTGTGTATCGTTTCAATTTTAGTATATGTTCTGCCGAAGGAACCGTGTACCGTTGGTGCAGTGGTTTAGCATACAGTCGTTCGTTCGACTAGGTTAAGCAGCTGTGAATGGTGCTCGTTGTTGGATGGGTGACCACCTGTCAAAAGTGCGCTACATAATGTTGTCATATGTCTGGATCATCCATAGTACTCTTACTATTCGAGAAATAGACAAAATGCACATTAATTAGGATAAGTCAACACTAGTACATTCAGAATGATGTATGTGGATTACAAAAAGCCCAAAGATATAAAGTGGCTGAGGTGATCTTGGGAATCTGCGTTCGATTCCTGGCTAGTACAGTATCATAACATAACGTTGTTACTTGAAAACTTGAAACATAAACTTGGATGGTTTTTAAGGTCTATTCGTGGCTGTTGGTTGAACGAGGGTCTAACCTGAGTTTTTGTACACTCTACGTTGAAAACGCCGCGCAGATCAACCCGCATTATATGCATAGACTTAAAAATTGCCCATAATACTAGAAATTTTGTTCCAAATAAACTGGAAATGCGATAAAAATTTCATTTATTTAATGTGCTGTAAGCGTCAATCAAAGATCTCCATCTGCGGACGTTTTCAGCTTTCAGTGTATGATGTATGGGAACGTTGTAAGTCAAAATTGATTATTGTTAGCTGAAATTTCTTGAATATTAAGCCAAATTTTAAAGCGGTTACCCATAAAAAATTAATTTCAAAATCTTAGTCTATGTCTCTTCATCTCTTTTTATAACCGGTAACCCGAAATTTACTTTCCATCTTCATTTAGTTACATTACGTTCAACAACATTTATTATGGAAACAACAACAACAAATCACATAAAACTTGAATCAACTTAAGGCATGTGACAGTCAACGACAGTCAAATGGAGACAAATAGCTTTCGAGTATGTTTAACGCGAACATAATTCTTGTTTTTTTTGCTCTCTCTTCTCTTTTAAATTTGCGTCTATTTGTCTGACATTGTCGTAGCGCTTTCTGCAGTCTTTGTTTATTCAAATAAAAAATAAAATCCTAAACATTGAACCCATAATTTCACATGCAACAGAGCAAGTAAGAAAGTAAAATAAAAAAAATTGTACAGTATTTTTATGCCAAAGAGTGACAAAATCAGTAGTTCCTTGTGCCAGAAAAATAAATGTCGGTACAGTGCATTTAAATGTGGAGCATTGAAACAAATTTAATAATGTTTTTTTTTCAGTGACTGTGAGTGTCTGTGTTAAGAGGGAAAACAAATAAAATTTATACACAGAACATGCAACAACACATAACAAAAATAAAGTTGAGTCTAATAAACATCAATTGAAAACAATTTATGTAACAAAAGTTGACTTGATTTGATTTGCAAGAATTTAACATTTTATATTGTATGTTATTTGGTTGTTGTTGTTTTTGTGTGTGTTAATATTCATTGGTTAACTCACATCATGTTGGTGGTTATTTTGGTTGATTTTATTTATTTGTCTTTTTTTCTTGTAAATTGAAATGAAAACATATTTTTGAATCAATTTTGTTTTGAATTTTTTTAAAAATTCATCATCAAACATTCAAATTATTTTCAGCTAGGAGTAAAATTGTCTGACCTTTAATCAAATTTTCCTTTTTATATCAAAATGTGACGTCATTGACTCAAATTCTGGTTAAATTTACTACAAATTGTCATTGAAATTCCAAACACGTACGAAAGAGTAACAAATAACCCTAATTTCATTACTTTTATTCCTTTCATTTGTCAATCTTCTTTTTTTTCTGTATGCATTGCATCTAAATATGTATTTACAAATAAATTTACGTCTCTTACTTAATTTTTCCCTGAAAACTAAATAAAATAATGACAATAATAAAAGTGTATACACATTCTCTTAATATAATGAAAGAAATATTAATAATAATCACACAAAGACACCCTCGTTTATACAGAGGAGAGCATCGAAAGTCACACATAAAATATAAATGTTTGACCACAAACAACATTAAATATGTATCAAATACAAGTCATACAAACAAACAAATAACACAAAATTTTCAGGTGAAAAGGCACTTTCATATAAATACAAAGAGACATGAAATGTATCTAACATTCAGTTTACTATTAGGCATGAATTTGAGGTATGTTATTGTGGTTTTATTATAATGAATATACATATATCAAATTCACTCGTCTCAAGCCTCACACCCTCTTTCCTTATAGTTTTTTTTTTTTTATTATTATCATTATTTTTTATTTCTGACCTGTTAGTGTTTTGGTCTGACTAAATGTTGTTGTTTGCATCAAATACAGACATTAAATTTAGAAAATTTTTGTTATTATTTACAATTATTATAGTGACTGGTCATGACATGTCTATTTTACTATGATTTAAGGTTATATTCTATTCTAAATTCTTTTTTTTTGTTTTCCATATAAGTTAATTTCAAAAGATATGAGAAATTAGAGTAAATTGCTAATTTTTTAACCTTTTTTAAACTTACATAAGCAATTCAAGCTCTTACAATCATTTAATTCTCACGATTATAAAAATTCAATTTCTTGTCACTTATATTATTGTAAATATTGTAAAATTTGAATTAATCTAAATTGATGAGTCAAGCAAAGTATGATCTAATTTTTATAGATAAATTCGTCTTAGCAGCAAATTACTCATAGAAAAAATAACATTGTAATCGTGAATGAAGGAAAAAAACTATTATTGGGATAATTTTTTAAATTATATAAGAAATGTAGATTAGAACAATTTTTTCGTTTGTTAAATAATAATCAGTGCGGTTTTGGTTGTCGATTAAATCAGACCTTCAAAAAAGCTCTTTTATATATTTTTTGGTTCTTTACTAGACAGATGAAGTGTGCTAAGCAAATTATAACTTTAATACTGTTGGGTGTTCAACTTATCGAAAGGTCTGTTAAATTTTGAATTCTCAATCGTTTTAAAAATTACTAAGTTTAATTTTTTATGTGTTTTTATTTGTTTTTCATAAAATTCGATCTGTAAAAAGTAAATCCAATGTACCTAAAAAATTCTGGAATAAATATGTGTTCATTAGGAACTCATATGGACTTGAATATTTGTATGCTACTGATATAACTTCAAGACTAGTAAGCAAATCGGGTAACCCTGTTCCTGATTTTTATGAAACGGTTGTCGAGAAACGAGAAAGACGAGTTTTCACTGACACCGATAAGAGAGTGGAGCGGTGTGGAGAAGCTGGCGAGTGGTTTTTATCAACAGAAGATGACGGAACCTCATTTACTATAACCAATAAAAAATATGAGGAATATTTGTGTTCTTTAAACTCTGAAAAGTACAGAATAGTACCCAATTTTCAATCTGGTTCTGATCGTTTTGACTTCTTATCACGAGCTCGCCACTATTTAGGTAAATAAAATTAATGGTTTTGCGTTTTCTGTTTAAAAACATATATTTAATAGATTTACAAAAACGATTGGGTCAAGAAATAACAGATCGCTTTGTTTTTACGGCAATTATACGCAGCGTAAACAGATATTGGGATATAATTCCAATCCCTAATCAAGAAGATGAGTTTTGGATCAAAAATACATTTTTTAATGAGTACTTGTATCTTGCTGATAGATTCAATTTTTCATCCAGAAATGTTTACACATCTATAAGCAGACCTGACATTACAAACTTAACAGAATCTCATTGGCAAATTTCACTAAAACCTATCAAAAGTAATGTGAGTATCATTTACGCTTATATTTTTCGTTTTTTAGTTAGGTATATTTTTTACTTTTAAGCCATCAAACGTTCCTGAAAAGTATTGGTACAAAGCTGTAACTTTAAAAAATATAAAGGGCGAATATTTGTTTGCCGAAAATAATAATAATAATAATATGTTTTATTGAACGTAATGATTATTTACAATGTATGATGTATGATTTTTTTTGAGAGATTTAGTTTAATAACTATTACAGCTTCGATTTTTGAATTATAAATTTTTAATTGAGAGTTGATTTATATTTGACTCGGGCAGAAGGCCAACTTTATGTCTGAATTCTAATATTTAGATTTTGATTCAAGATTTATTTTAATTAAAAAAGGTAAAAGCTTACAGACTAAATTTAAATTATGTTAATTGACAAGTCTACTGTATTTTTGAAGGAATCGTTGATTTAAATGATTCATAAAATCAATAACTGGTTCTGTGTTGGCATTGTTGTGTACTAAGCTGGTACTAGTGTCCATTGGTAAATTTAAAATAATTTTCAATGTTTTGTTTTGGAACGTTTGTAATTTCTTGATGTGAATGTTGGCTGCATTAATGAAGATTGGAGCTGCATAAGTAAATACTGGTCTGATTGCTACTTTGTATAAGAGAAGTTTGTTGTTGATGTTGAGTTGAGATTTACGGTTAAGCATGGAATAAAGCATTCGGACTATCTTATGTGACTTTTCAAGGACATACTGTATGTGTGACTGGAATTTGAGTTTTTTATCTATTATGACACCCAAATACTTGATATTTGGGGTCCAATCGATTTCGTGGCCGTTACAAATGAATTTTCTGTTGTTAGGAATTTGTCTTGTTCTGCGATTTGTGATGAAGATGGCTTGAGTTTTAGTTTCATTGAGTCGGATTTTCCATTTTTTAAAATATGAATTGAATTTTTGAACTGCTGTTTCTAAATTATTGATGATTTGGTTACAAAAGCGTGATGATGAATAAAATGCTGTGTCGTCGGCAAACATTGAGATGTGACAATTTTGAACTGATGGAATATCGTGAACATAAATATTTTAGAGAGTTGGAGAGAGGACTGCACCCTGTGGTACGCCAAAATTAATGCTACGTGTTGATGAAAGTTGATTGTTGACTATTGTTTGAAATGTACGATTTTTGAGAAAACTATTGATTATTCTAGTGAGGTATTGAGGTGCTCTTATCATGTTTAATTTGTGAATGACACCATCGTGCCAGACACGATCAAATGCTTTTTCGATATCTATTGAGATGAGTCCTGTTGAATTTTTATTTGTGAGTTGATTGCTGATGTGTGAAGTTAAGTTTTTTAGTTGAGTTACTGTGGAATATTGTGAACGAAAGCCATGTTGTTGTTGAGGAAGTATGTCTTTTTCTTCTAGGTGAAGATTGAGTCTGTTCAAGATTATTCTCTCTAAGATTTTACTAAGAGAACTGAGCAGAGTTATAGGACGATATGATGAAGGTGAAGATGCTGGTTTGTTTGGTTTTTTAATACCAATAACTTTGCCATGCTTCCACTGGGTGGGGAAGTACGAAAGTTTTAAGCAGCTGTTTACAATTAGAGTTAATAATGTGATTGCTATTGGTGGTAAATTTTTAATTAAGCTATTGTGAATTTTGTCTAGGCCTGGTGCTTTTGAATTTTTTAATTTTTTGATGTAACTACTAACTTCATCACAATCGGTAAATGAAATATTGTCGCTGTTTGTTGAGTTTCTCATGAACCTGGTGGCTTTGTTTTTGACGTACTGTGTAAATGTTGGGTTATGAGATGCGAGTGGATTTGTATGATTTTCTTCAAACTGATCAGCGAGTGCTTCACATTTTTCGGACGGAGTAATAGCAAGACTATTTTCTAATTTTAGTGGAGGCATGAATTTGTTTCGATTTTTTAAAAACTTGCTAGTTTGCCATAATTTTTTTCGTTGATCATTTATTGGAATTGTGGACAACATATGGTTGAAATTTGAATTAGCTATTGTTTGAATATCGGTTTGAATGTCTTTATTAAGAAAATTTATATGATGTCGGAGTAAATCACGAATATTACTGTTGTGAGGACGCTGTGACTGTCTTTTTAATGTATTTCTTCTAGCAATCTTTTGTTTAATTTCAGGAGTTAAATTTAATGCATAAGGAGTAGACTTTATTAATGGGACTGTCATTTCTTGAGCTGTATTCATTTCTTGAGTCAATTTACTTACAAGTGCATCGATTTGATCAGTTGTATCGATTGTTGAAAGGTCTGGCAGTTCATTTTCAGTTAAACTATTTTCTATTAAGGATTTATAACGTACCCAATTAGCCGCTTTAAATAAAGGGATCATTTGTTGTTGTGTTGATTTTTTTGTGCTGTTTAATTCAATTCGATGTGTTATCATTTGATGATCTGAACTTGATGAATGAGTTGTGGAATCAATTATACTATGAATACCGTTAGTTAACATTAAATCGATGTATGATGGTGTGTAATTGTTTTGTGTTGGGAAAAATGTTGGTTCACTTGGATGGAAAATAAGGAATGGATTGCGCTGATGTTCATTGAATAAAATATTTCCAGCGGCATTGGCTCTGGAACAATTCCACAGTCGATGCTTTGAATTTAAGTCACCAACTACGAAATAGCTGCAATTTCGATTGGTGAGAAGATGTAAGTCCTGCTTATAATATTGTGTAATGGAATTATGCGATGAGCCACCTGGTAAATACACAGAAAATATTTGTATTTTGGATCCGTTTTCAAGAAAGATTTCTATTCCTATAGTTTCTAAAAGTTTAGTGTTAAGTGCACTAAGAACTTGATGTTTAATATTTTTACGAATTATTATGGCAACTCCACCAGCTCGGTAATTATTTGTTAATTCTTGACGGTCTATACGATGAATGGTAAAATCAGGGTGAGATGGAATTACGTCACTTTCTACAAAAAATGTTTCACTTATACAAGCTATGTGTATGTAATGTTCGTTCATGAAAAGGTATAATTCGTGTACACGACTTAGGAGACTGTTTGCATTCCATTGTAAGATATTCATTATTTCTTTAGGGTGTGCATTCATTTTGATTTGTATTGTATAGATATTTAAATGTGATTTCACCAATGATACGAATTTGATCGAATTTACTTTTACATGTAGGCATTCTTGTCATGAATTCTTGCATTATATTAGAGCACTCTTCAGCATTAAAAAGATCACTGTTATTTTGATATTGTGAAGCATTATTAAATTGATGATTATTAAAGTTACCGTTAGTAAAGTTGGGTTGATTAGAGTTGAGTTGATTAGAGTTGAGTTGATTAGAGTTGAGATGATTAGAGTTGAAATAATTAGAGTTGTGATGACTAGAGTTGAGATGATAAGAATTTTGATAATTTTGTTGTGGCGATTCATAATGAGATGATGATGGTTGTGCATAAGGTGTAGAATTTTGCCAACTATTATTACCACGGGGAGGACCTGGTGGTGGTAACTTTTGAAATTCATTTAAATCATTAATGTTATGTGAAGGTTTTTTCTGAATAATTGTTTTTCTTTCACGAATGTTTTCACGTAACTTTATCAAATTAAGTCTAATTTCACAGAATTTATAATTTGCAGTGTGGTTACCGCCACAATTAACACATTTTAGAAGCACTGGATCCACTTTTTGTTTATAGTCTTTCAGTTTTGGTTTAATTATCAAATTACCGTCTTGATCGTAATCAGGAAGATCTTCGGGATCATCTGGTAAATCTGGTTTATGAATACAGTATTTTGTTTCATGATCACCCGCGCATACGCGACACTTAAAGTTCCAGGTGCAATTTTTTTCACCATGATTAAACGATTGACATCGTTTACATTGAACTAGATCACCTTTATTTGGATTTTCATATATTGCAAATTTAACTTTTGTATACATAAGACCAGGAATTGTTTTAAGATATTCTAAACGAATATTATCTGTTTTCATGAAATGTAATATATAAATAAATTGTTCACTGTATCTAGTATTTTTTATTGGAATATTTGTGATTTGAACGGGATTTAGATTGTATTCTTTTAATGCTTCTTTTATTAAATCATGATCCATTTTTTCAAGGCCATATAAACAAAATTTTGTTGTCAATTCAGTTTCAAGTGGGTGTGTAACACGTTGAAAGGAGTTTTTATCACAATAATCAAGAATGATTTTAAAGTCTGCAACGGTACTTGCATAAATGTAAATTGCTTGTTGTGTAATTCTAAACATGTTCGGAGTTGTTGTGATATTTTTGATAGAAGATATAGCTGTACGCACTTGTGTGAGTGATTTATCTTTAATTTTAATAGGAGGAATGTATTCTTTTTTCTTTGAATAATTTGATTTAACACTATCTTTGGCACTTTCTTTGGCACTTTTATTAAGTTGTTGAGCAAATTTGGAATTTATTTTATTATCACTTGTTTTTATTATCTCATGTTCATGTACATCAGTTTTTAATGTTTGGAAACGGTTGTTTTGTATATTTGTTACTTTGAATGTATTTCTACCACTATTCGTATCTCTATCAAAGGGATTTTTTATAGACCCGTTATTTGAAAAACTTCTTTGTCTTGATCTAGAACGACTTCTAGATCTTCCACGTGGAAGACCACTCATTTTTGACCTCGCCGAATGAGGATCAAGTATCAATTTATAAGATATTGTCACTAGTTGTTATTTATAATATTTAATAAATGGTATATTAAACTATAAGCAAAAGCTTTGAATGTATATATATTGTTTTTAATACGGTATATTTTAATTTCGTTTTCACACGAGATGATTTAGCACGTCTTCACTGATCGACAGTAGAGACTGAACTGGTTGCCGAAAATATGATATCTGAAGTTACTACTTACTTCTTTTTTTTCGACGTGGAAACTCTCTTACGTAGAAGAATCCTTACAAAGAAGGATAAACAGAGAGTACGAGCTGACGAGTGGCTTCTTTATCCTTATGTAGATGGAACATTCAAGTTGAAAAATAAAAAATATGATGAATATTTATATGCAGATCCTGATGATGGGTATACTAAGCCCACATATATAAACTATCGTAAGTTTGAAAAGAACATATTTAATACAGTTTTTGATTTATTCATTCTTAAAGATACCAATATCAAAAATGATTGGCACGATAGAGACCGACATGTCTATACATGGAAACAAATATCAAGACAAAATCTGGGAATTTGTTGGTATATTATTCCAATTCCAGGAACAGAAAATGAATTTAGGATCAAAAATGAACTACTGAATGAATATTTGTTCTGGGGTGATGATTATAGGTCAGGTTTTCGAAATGTTTACACATCATTACAAGGATCACTCATGGAAAAATATACCAACAGTAGATGGACAATTGAACTAGTAGACTAAATAATGATTGTTTGAAGAATTTAAATAAAAAATTGTCGAAAATTCATGATCAAAATAAAATTAGTGGAAAAAAATCAATGTTTAAATTTACAGACATATCTACAACGTTATAAAAATAAGTTGAGTGTTAAATAATTCATTTTGATTAACTTTTTAACGTTTATTTATGATACTTTTTTGTATTTTACATGACCAAATTATTTTTTGGATGGGTGTGTCCGTAAAACACTGACTTAATTGATTGTGTTTATAAATAAAAGGTGGTGTTTGACTGATCATTATGTTTTTTATATTCATGTTCCTAGACAGGAAATGACTTAAATTTGAGTGATTTGTATAAAAAAAAGGCGTTAATGCTTAAACATTAATAATGGGACACTCATTAATCAATTTATTTTTGATTTGAGTTAATTCTATTTAATTGTCTAAGGTCATGATGAAAAACATTTTTTTATTATGATTTACACTTAATTTGACCTATCATTTAAGTTCAAATCCTAATAAAGAATTTATTGACCTTTTTTGTTAACCATTTGAAATATTCATTTTATTGAAAATCACGTCACATTTAGAGCAACAATATAAATTTAATGAGAAAACGTGATTTATCAAAACAACAAAAAAAGTTTTAGTTTTCAAAATACATAAAATTTTATATGGTTTTTGATTGAAATCAATCACTCACATTTTATTATTTTTATTACTTTGGTTGGTTTGTAAATTTATCTTTTCTTTTTTATTTGATACATTTATTGTTAAAATTTATATAGATTTGTTCTTGTTTTTTGAGTTTGCAGCCCGATGTTTGCGTCCTAAAATAATAATAATTTTATTGCTGGTCATTTATTTTGTTTTCATTTTATTTTTAGGTCTATTTCCATCAAATTTGAAAAATATTTAGATATTAGTGACGTTTTTTGTGGTCAATGTTAAAATGTAACACTAAATTTGAGGTAAAAATGATATAAAATCGTACTTTTTTCAATGAAGTTGGCATAAAACCGTGAAATAGCAGCATTTTATGTCATTTTACACTGAAATTTCAATTGAAATGTTAAAGTGACAAAATTTATGAAATAAAATTGTTATTCGATTCCATGAAATTATGGGCTTATTACCTTTGATTTGCTCACAAAATCTTCATTTTCATAATTTCTTTGATCCTTTAATAATCAAATTTTTTATTCGTTATTATGAATAATTTTTTGTTTCAAAAAAAAAAAAATTTGTGTAGGTAAAAATGAAATGTAAATCAAATGATATTCAAATTAACTCAGAGAAAAAAAAAGTATTCAAAAGAAAGGAAGAAAATTATTATTATTAAGAAGACATGCAATCTATTATACGCTTCATCAATATTATATTAAAGAGGATACACACAGAGGAACAAAAAACATGATTGAGATCTCATAATTTCATCAAGATTCATTTAATACATAAAAGAAAACGAGAACACTTGACTTTCGCTTCTTGATCCAATCAATTTTAATGTATTCATATGAATTGAGGCATGGAACAAGGTAAATAAAAAGGGAAAAAACGGTGTTTGGTTATGATTTTTTTATTAGCGAGTAGGATTGAATTGAAACATGAATGAAAAAATTATAAAGAGAATTTTTTTTTAAATTTTATTTTTATTTCATCAATTTTGATTGCACTTTACATAAATTTAGTCATTAGTCGTAGAAAAGATGAAATGAGAGATGATCAGGTAAAACAGATTAAACGTTTTTTTTTTATTTTTTTACACTTTAAAGACTTACAAGTCGATTATTTTCCAACACGTTTCATTTTAATAAATTTATCATAAATAAAATTAACAATAATAGACTTCTCCCATTTAAAATTTGATCGCATGCAACATGAAATACAACTTTTTATCCATTTTTTTATTACCATTCCTATTTAAACTTCATTTCAACTTAAAAATGAAATATATACTTTTTTTTATCATTTTTCTAGACATAAATTGATAAGATTATTTCAAGTGAATGACTATTTTCTTCTCTTATTTTTATTTTTTCCAATTTGAAGTATCATAGAATTGCTTTTGATTAGGATTGCATTACATTCTTTTCAATTCATTCAATTTAGGTATCGTTGTCAGAAAAATTAAATTGAATTGAATATAAAAGAAATAATAATAATAATAATAAAAAAATTAAATTAAGTGAATTTGTAAGTAATATTGAATAAAATTGCCTTTTTGCATGCGTTTCATCAACTATAGAGATATTGCTATAAATAACGTACAATTCAATTGAATTCATTTCAAGAAAATGATAGAAAAATTGAGATTTTACATTAAAAAAATCGAAAAAAGGGGTATTTTGAATTCTCTTGAAATCAAATTCGATTACCATTTTTCAAATAAATTTGTTTTGAATAGATAAGAGATATGACAATTTAGATTGACTAAAATGTGACATTAGATTGAATTTGGTATTAGATAAATTTGTCATGTATTGGGGGCATCCTACAAGAAGTGGCTTAATAATGATGTGATGTAACAAATTTAGACTCAATATTGCAAAAAAAAGGAGGAATAGTAAATTGAATTTAATTAAAATTTTATGTATTTTCAGAATATTTTTAAGTAACTAAAACTCTTTTTCCATGAAAATAACTTGAGTAAGTGCATGAGTGAAGGTTTCGTAAGAAAAATGCACTATTACAGACGGTTTGTTCGTTTGTCTGTAAGATCAATAACTCCAGAATGGTCCATCAAAGCGAGGTCGGATTTTTCTTGTTAGACAGAGGAGGTCTTAAGGATGATTTTAAACTCATTAGTTTTGATTGGGTTCATGGATTGGGATCCAGAGCCTTCATAGCCTGAAAAACCGTTAAAAACGATTAAAAATTTAAAAAAATTTATAATTTGTTTTTTGGATGGAGAAGTTTACTAAAATGAATGTTAACTTAACCCAGATTAGGCTACAGTCCTTCGAGAAGGCCAAGCAATTCATTTAAATTCATACTTCGGACAAATGAACAGTATCGGAAATTGTCCAAAATACTTCTTATGAATGTTTTTTATGAAATCAACATTAAAATTTACAAGAACAAAACAATTTTCTATTTCAAAATTGAAGTCTTTTATAAAAGGGCTGAACCATAATCTAGGAGCCGGGTTTTGGACAAGTGATCCAAATAAAAAAAAAACTATTGAGCAAGTTTGATCATGCCATGAGATGAAAAAAAATACAAAAATTTTGCCTCGCTTCATGAAGGATGATTTTATGGGGGCATTTTTTGTGATTTCGACGAATGCCCAATTTTCAAATTTTTAAACAACGTCGTTCTCCTAGAAAATGTTAGAAAAAAATTTTGAATCAAATTTTGTTGGAATCCTCAGAGTGTAAACTTTCTAAAAATAATGATTTTATAACTCTTTTAGTGAGTTTTGGTAAGGATTTTAGGAATTAAGTTGGTTTGAAGAACCCTAATTTGCTGTTCCAACGCTACTCATTCCCACAAAAACTGATAATCTAAGTAAAAAATATGTTGAGAAAAATCAGAAATTTCATGAGCTTTTTAAAAAATATAATTATGTTTATGTTACTGTGGATTTTCACGACAAAATTAAGCAAAATGTAAATTTTGAGTAAAATCTCCATTCCACAACTCTTGACACTGTCTGATCTAACATCAACATTTTGCAAAGAACAATCAATTTTTTTTTCACCAATGAATAGCTCAAGGAACGAGGATTATTTCCATACAATTTTCCACACGATTTTAGTGGAAAATGTATGAGAAACCCCGTTTTCAAACTACTTGCTCTTAATCTAGAGGGGGGTAAAATCGAACTTTTAATTATTGTAATTTTTTTTTGTTTTTTTTTAATTAAATGCAATTGAAGTGGAAAAGTTATGATGAAATTCAAATAAATCACATGATTCTATGCAAAAAAAAATAAATTTTCTTAAAATTATAATTTGAAGAACTGCATCACACATAGCCTGCTCATTGCTTGTGAGCAAAGAAATATGAAAAAATAGTTAAAATAAATATGAAAATTTATTTGAAACTCGATGGATATCGAACCTTAAAGAAACTTTTTCATTAAATTATATTCATTGGTTTTATTTTATATTTTAGTGTAGTCTAGCGCCTCTCTTAGTTTAGTTCTTGCATCATATAATTTGTAAAATTTTGAAAATTCAGACTTTTTAATCTTCCCCGATTTTTTTTGTCGAGAATTTTCTGCAATAATAATAGAAGTTTGAAAAAATCCTTAGAAAAATGTTTTCCCGACGAGAACTTATAATTCATATTTATTTTAACTATTTTTTCATATTTCTTTGCTCACAAGCAATGAGCAAGCTATGTGTGATGCAGTTCCTTCAAATTATCATTTTAAGAAAATTTATTTTTTTTGCATAGAATCATGTGATTTATTTGAATTTCATCATAACTTTTCCACTTCAATTGCATTTAATTAAAAAAAACAAAAAAAATTTACAATAATTAAAAGTTCGATTTTACCCCCCTCTAGATTAAGAGCAAGTAGTTTGAAAACGGGTTTTCTCATACATTTTCCACTAAAATAGTATGAAAAATTATATGGAAATAATCCTCGTCCTTTGAGTTATTTATTGGTGAAAAAAAAATTGATTGTTCTTTGCAAAATGTTGATGTTAGATCAGACAGTGTCAAGAGTTGCGGAATGGAGATTTTACTCAAAATTTACATTTTGCTTAATTTTGTCGTGAAAATCCACAGTAACATAAACATAATTATATTTTTTAAAAAGCTCATGAAATTTCTGATTTTTCTCAACATATTTTTTACTTAGATTATCAGTTTTTGTGGGAATGAGCAGCGTTGGAACAGCAAATTAGGGTTCTTCAAACCAACTTAATTCCTAAAATCCTTACCAAAACTCACTAAAAGAGTTATAAAATCATTATTTTTAGAAAGTTTACACTCTGAGGATTCCAACAAAATTTGATTCAAAATTTTTTTCTAACATTTTCTAGGAGAACGACGTTGTTTAAAAATTTGAAAATTGGGCATTCGTCGAAATCACAAAAAATGCCCCCATAAAATCATCCTTCATGAAGCGAGGCAAAATTTTTGTATTTTTTTTCATCTCATGGCATGATCAAACTTGCTCAATAGTTTTTTTTTTATTTGGATCACTTGTCCAAAACCCGGCTCCTAGATTATGGTTTAGCCCAAAAAGTCGAAAAGTATGCCGCCTTATCTGGGTTAATGGCTCTGAGATTGGACTCAGGAATTGGGCTCAGAAGTTGGGCTCAAGAATAAGGCTCCAGAGCCTGAAAATGGTCAAAAGCCCAAAATGTCCTATTTTTTCAAATATTTTTTTTTTTAAATTTTCAAAATGGCGAAAGTTTTTCAAAAGGGCCGTTATTTTCAAAATGGCGGTATAATTATTAAAATTAAAACTTAATTATTTCCAATGAAACGAGTCCCATCGAAATGCACTTTTCTAAACCGCTCAGTGGTTAGAATTTCCCATTTTTATCTTGTTTTAGCCTCTGAAATGAAATTAATTTTATACAACAAAGGACTCTGATGAACTTTAAGTTGATCAACTCTCAAAACAATATCATGCTAAAAAGTTGTTCGTTCATAACAATAAACTCGTAATCACAAAAATACATGAAACTGAGTTTAGAGTTGATTTTATTTCGCATATGAATGTGAAGTAAAGTTGAAACTCTTCCACCACAGATATTCAGTTATATTGTTCTATTTTTAACAGAAAACATAGTAAATTTCTAACATTTATAGGAATGAGTTGGAAAAAATACTCACACTTATTATTATCATATGGTTGCATTCATCACACATATAAAAATTCAGTCTGATGATGATAATAAACAAGTAACTTTAGTTCATTGTAGTAAATAATAGCTTCATTTCTTTTATTTTGCTGCTCAATAGTTTAAATAATTCTGTTTATTTTGTGTTGTGTTGCTTCGTTCTTGTCGTCGTTCATCATCAACTTTGACTTATAGGCCTGTGCTATGCTTGTGCATTGTCCTCACTTAAAAGATGCTATTAGATGGAAAAATTCAACAGTAAATAAAAAAAAAAAATACAACATGAAAGATAGAGTAAAGTCATTAAAAAGTGCATTGTACTGATTTTTATTCATTTAAACGCTAACGAATATGAATAGCATCCTATTGAATTAAGCACGATCCTTGCAATAGTGAAATAATATTGAGAAAAAAAGTGAATACAATAGAAAAAAAGAAGATTTTTTAGTGAATAGAATCAATTGACTTTTTTTCTTCCTTCATGTTGCTAAGCTTCTATTCAAAATTGATATTATTGAGAAAAATTGTATTCAATCGTTTTTGTTTAAGAATGAAATAATACTTCATTCCAAAGATTATTGCGTTTGAATCAATGAGACAATTCATAGAAAAATAAAATTGAAATGCAAAGAAATTCTTTGGAAATCACTTGAACAGGACAAGACAGACATTTTTTTCAATTCTCTTGAGGTCAAAAGTACAAGGAGCTTTATGAATTACGCAACCTACTGCACATTTTTGGTTAGCATGGATTCAAATCAGCTTAGTCCTAAAAGTCATCAGAAAATGACGGATTCATATCGAAAGCCAATTTTGATGAGCCAAGTTATAATGGAAAATTTTTTATCAAGTATTTTTATGACGATAATTTTATCAACTTCATTTCCCATATTGACTTGTTTCTTAGAACCAAATGGTGCATGTAACATGTTTCGTTGCCCAAAATTATTGTCTTCAGATCATACATTTCTGAATTAAAATTCTTTTAATGATTCCAATTTCAAGACCACACGAATACAATACTCTTTTTTATAGGGTACAAACAACAAATTATCATAATGATAAGTAGAAAAGTTAAAATTACGCCTGTTGACTTTTTAATTGTGAGTATGTGTTTGTTTTTTACTCAACATCCTCTTGTCATCGTGTTTTCTATAAAGAAAAAAATTAAAATTATAATTTTACTTGTTTCTTCCTTTAGAATTTGTATGCAAAACAGCACTCACTTAAAAGTATAAAAACGCGCAACATTTAGCTCATTTTTTTTTCTTTGTGCATTCGAGTGCAAAACTGTTTATTTTGTTTTATTCAGCATTATATTATTTATTTTTTTTATTCAAAATATACAAAATAACAAAAATAAAAAAAAACTGTAAGCATGACAAAACAAAAGAAGCAACATCAGCTCTCGTTCTGTACACACAGAGTGCGAGTGAATAAAAAAGAACTCGAGGCTGTACAAGGAAAAATTAAAATAAAATGAAGGGAAAATGAGAAGATGCTTGAAATATACAAAGCTACAAACGAAAAAAAAAATGCTTCACATCAAGAGTATATTATCATTATTATTTACCACTTGTTCCATTTATATTTCACTTTTTAATGTACAAATAACAAAGGTATTCATGATGAGCTTTGAATGATGACGATGATGATAAAAATAATAATAATAATGCTGTTGTTTGATGTTTCAATTGTTATGTTTAGTCATTCAGTTAATAAAATTGAGGCATCAGACTGCCTTTGACAGTTTGTATGTGCATCAACTATGAAATTATGTTGCCACTGGCATATCATGTCAATTTTGTTTTTTTGTAAGAATTTGATATTGTTTATCTTCATTTTAATGAAGTTTAACGAAACTATGATGGAAGCGCCTTGTTTACTGTCGATATGAATTCAAAAAAAAATTATAAATAATAAGAATCAAAAAAAATATTATTTTTTCATCATTTAAATTGTCTCAATAATACAAAATTCATATTTTACACAAAAAAAAACAACAAAAACAACAAAAAAGTACAGAACAAAAAGCTCCAATATCAAAGCGAATGATATTTGACAAAAATAACAATAATAATGCTGATTATGGCTTTTTATTGTTTTGATTCGAAAGAGAAAAAAACCACGCGTGTTTCGGTTTTGTTTTAATGACATACCAAAAAAAATGTAACAAATAAAAATTATATGACATAAAAGTTGCTTTGTGATATTTTTATTTGATTGTTCTTTTTTTTAGAAATTTAAATTATTTGAACATAAAAGGATATGTCACAGTGTAAAAAAATATTTAAATTTTAAATGAAAAAAAAAAAAATATTAAATCTTTTTTACAAAATACCAGCCGTTTCCATTAAAATAAAAAAATAAGACCTATGCTAAGATTTTTTACAATATACCAGGCGTCCTTGACATCTTAACACAAAAACAAATTCACATATTTACTGCCACCCGATCTTAATTGTAACAAAATTTCATAATAAAAATTGTATTGATTTCGTGTGCTAAAAGCTATACGATTATTTTTCTTTTTATCTGAATACCTTTTTTAAGCTCACTTATATCAATTTTCTCATAGCATGACTATGAAGGTAATACGATAATTTACTAGGGATTTGTAAACATCTTATTCCTTTAACATTTTCCTTTATTTATTTTTTTTTATTCTGTTACTTCTCGAATTTCTTTTATTAATATCATTATAATAACATGATAATAATAGAATATGTTAAAATATTTCCATGTAATAAAGCTGTCGTGACATAAACTTTGTTGTCCTTTTAGCTTTTCTTTCGAAAATAAAATGAAATGAAGTATCCAAAACAACTTTGACTATAACAGGACTATAATATAAAAACATTAAGAAAACAGAGACGGATCTCACGAAAACGTCAGATAATTTGAAGATTTTTTTTAAAATAACAAACTTAAATTTTCCATGGAATGAAAAGTCTTGAAAAACTTGTTGATATTATTTCCAAAATCTGAAGTTTTTAAAGCCACTTT
This sequence comes from Culicoides sonorensis, assembly GCA_900002565.1. Lineage (NCBI taxonomy): Eukaryota > Metazoa > Arthropoda > Insecta > Diptera > Ceratopogonidae > Culicoides > Culicoides sonorensis. Next base: position 45,501 of record LN483354.1, on the reverse strand, counting down.
TAGCATGTGTGTTGAAAAAAAAACAATAAAACACTAACTTTTTTTTTCTTATGCTTCATTTTTATAATATTATATATTTTTTTGCTTTCTCGGTCATAATCACATACTTGGAAAACTATTACACAAATGTGTGCTCCTTTTTTCTATGAGGCTAATAACAAAAATAAAACACGCATCAACATTAACATTGTAATCGGAATCAGAAATATTTTTTCTTAATTCATTTTATCATCATGAGGATTTAACATGAAAATTAGGGATAGTTAAGGAAATTAACGGGAAATGTAATATGTAATTTACCTATTTCTTACTTTTCTATATGAAAAAACAAATTTTTTCTTGAGTCATCCTAGTTAAAAGACGAGAAACTCAAAAGATTTTCTGTTAAATGCATTGAATGTCAATTTGTGTTTTTATTTCTGTTTTTCATGCAATATGATCCGTTTTATATTGTTATTATTATTAACACTTCCTTGATTTTTTTTCTTTTAACCCTTTGACATTCACACTCTAAGTAAAAAACGCCCCGCAGATCACCCTGCATAATAATATTAAAAGACTAAAATAGTTTCCATAGGAATTTTTGTTCCAAATCAAATGGAGATGCGATTAAAAATGTCTTTCATTAAATGTCCTGTAAGCGTCAATCAAAGATCTCTATCTGCGGAACAAGTCATTTTGGACTGCAGGGCGTTTTCGTTTTTCAGTGCAATGGTTATGAATTTTACGAAACTGCTTTGAAATTCGTATCAAAATCAAGCTTTCCAAAGTTTCTGATGCTTAAAGGGTTAATTTTGTTCAAGTTAGTATAAGTTTTGTTTAACATTAATATAAATTTTCAATTTGTCTTTAAATATCAACATCATCGTTTACTTAAATTTTCCATCTATATGCACAATTTAAACATGGTAGCCTGTGTAACTGATTAAAAGATAGGTGAAATGCATCGTGATTTAATTAAGTGTTTATTGAAGTGAAATTTTGTTCTCTAATAATAAATATCATAAGATCACATGAAAATTGCATTTCTTCTCACACATACACATTGAACATGAAGAGAAGATGGAAATTTTAATAAATGATAAATATTGTTTATTATTTATAACAAGAAAATAAATGTTGATACCATTGAACAGGAGCAAACTAAATGCAAGTCAAACGTTTAATTTAATAAATAAATAGATTCACTTGCTTTTGCTTCAGTGTTTTGTGTTCATTGAAACATAACTTTAACTTGATAAAATTATTGTGAAATGTTTTGCATTGAAATTATTTTTTTTATATTTTTAGGAGGTTTAACTTAACAAAAAAAAAACACTTTTGATATATGTTTCTTTAGAAATTAATATTTTTTATATCATAAACATCACGCAAAATAAACTAAAATATTTTTTAGACATGACTGTTGTACAAATTTAACATAAAAAGCCAGTCAAAACAAAAACACTTTAATATTATTTTTGTTTTGAGATACTTTAACCCATTCGGCACTTAAGTTGTTAGAAAAAATGACATTTGACCAAAGTGAACTTTTATGATTCGGTCTTAAAATGAAGATAAAAATGAATAAATGTAGCGTTTAATTTTGTAATACAAAAGTTGACAAACGTTAGGTAATGGGCTCAATTAATATGTCTAAAGATCACGTTTTTTTGTGTGATAAAATGGTAAATTTTTATAAAATTTTTTGAGTTAGAATACAATGAAAATAATTGAAGGTTTTTTTTTGTATAAAAACTTAATGAAAACTTGAACTTAGTATCAGTTGATTCTTGTATTCTTCAGATTTAGTAAGATGAAGCTCTGGAAGCAATTAATTGGATTGTGCTTTTTTGCCGTTGTGGTTTCAGGCAACCATTATGATCGGTATACACCAAAATATAGCGAGCCTTCATATCAACATGGTTACAAGAAAGATGTTAAGTTACATAAATTATGCAGTTGGAATGTTGTGAAATACGCTCCTGGGTATTATGTTGATAGAGATGATTCATGGTGTAATTATTTATATTTTTTACTCCTAATATTTGATTTAATTTTCACATTTTTTCTTTACAGCTCCATACAAAGTTGATTCGGGTCGTGGTTTAATACCGGAAAATAACATTCCAATTGGATTTTTCATCCATGATGATCGTCGTGTTTTTGTTACATTACCACGAGAGAGATTGGGCGTTGGCAGTACAGTTGCATACTTTCATTTAGATGACATCAAAAATGGACAATGTCCTCCGCTTGTGCCATATCCTCCTCGTGCTAATTACACTCTTGACGCCGAATGTTGTTCTCCAGATAATTTGGTTAATGTCAATCGTGTATATCCCGACTCATGTAACAGAATGTGGGGAGTTGATAGAAATGCACTCAGTTTAAAGCCAAGAAATAAATTTGATACTGTTTGGGAACATGGATCACCAGTTTTGTTCGTATATGATTTGAAGACCGATTGCTTAGTACGACGAGTTCCAATACCAGCAGAAATTTATGCACCATATCAACTTGGGTTTCTCGCTTTGACTGTATCTGTCGATCCAAAAGATTGTAATAATGCGTATGCTTATATAAGTGATACAGATAACGGTTGTGTTGTGGTTTACTCCTTCAAAAAAGACAAGTTTTGGAAAGTTTGCTCACCAGAATTTTTCAGTGATGCTAAATATTCAAAATTGAATGTTAAAACTCGGAAAAATACCGATGTTACTTATTGGAAGACCAGTTTCTTGACTGATTGTACCAAGAATTTGAAAGATGATGAATTACTTTGTACTTCAGATAGTTCATTATATGTTTTCAGTGTTCCATTTGCCGATTTGAATTCTGAAGAAGCAGCAAGATGTTACCCAAGTAAAAATGTGCATATTCTTGGTAAAAAATGTCATAATTGTCAAAGTGTTGTTCATACAATAAATCAAGATAATCTAGTTCTATGGCAAGTACAAGAACAAAGATATGGCGTTGGATGCTGGAATCGAGATAATCCACTGACACCTGATACAGTTCAAACTGTTGTTTCAGATTTACATCGTTTACCATACGTAACTGATGTTATTGTTACAAACGCTGATTTAAGCAAATTTAAAGATCATGAGTATCATGATAAGTCATACGATCATAAATCATACGATCATATATCGTATGATCATAAACCATACGATCATAAATCATATGACCATGGATATCATAAGTACGATGAAAATTATGTAGTTACATTCTCAAACAATTATCAAGGTATTTTGAATGATGGTTTTGATCATAAGGAAGAAAACTTTGGATTTTACTTCTTTGTCGAAAAAGAAGCTTTGGAAGCTTATCCTGAATGTTTAGCCAAATCTTACAAACAATCGTCTTATGAACACCCTCAACGACATAATGTCGGTTATTCTCACAAACCTCAAACCTACCATCCACAGTCATATCAAAACCATCACCAACCTCAATCCTACCAACAACATTACCAGCCGAAACCTGCACCTGTTTATGTTCAACCAAAACCTGCTCCAGTCCATGTAGAGCCAAAACCTGCTTTTCGACCAACATATGGAAGAACATATAGAAACACAGAGTCTAATGAGGATGATGTGAAAACAATTGATGTCGAAGAATAAGAAAGAAAATCAATCATGACGAAAATTTTTGCCAGGTGTTTTAATTATAAGTTCATAATTTTTTTTGTGTAAAATAAAATAATTGGCAAATGTATTGAAGTTTTTGTACAGAACGTTTTACAACGCCCTGAATTTTTGAGATCTTAAACTTTATTTAAAAACTATCTTTTTTTTAAGTTTCAAACTAAAATATTATAAGTTGTGTTGCCTGGTGTTGGGTAGTGGTTTTTTCTTGATTTTATTATTAATGAAAAAATTATTTATATAAAGAGCACGCAATGAAGACAGAAATATCCAAATTATTTATATACAATATGTGATTTAATGTGTTTAAGTTTTTTCATCTGAACAGTGAAATAAGAAAAAAATGCTTTTTAATTTGTATATAAACTAGACAATTACATTTAGCAAGCATCAGTTGAATCATCAGTTTTCAGATTTAACAATATGACATTCTGTAAAAATCTAATTGGGTTGTGTCTTTTTGCAGCTGTAGTTGCAGGTAGTCACTATGATCGATATTCGCCTTCATATCATCATAATTACAAGAAAACCGTAAAGTTGCATAAGTTATGCAGTTGGAATGTTGTCAGCTACGCTCCTGGTTATGACATTGATAGAGATGATTCATGGGGTAAATATTAAAAATACTTCTTTAACTAGAAACATTTGATGTAAAACCCTCATGTTTTCTCAACAGCCTCATGTAAAGTTGATTCAGGTCGTGGCTTAATTCCAGAAAATAACATTCCAGTAGGATTTTCAATTAACGATGATCGTCGTGTATTTGTAACACTTCCAAGAAACAGATTAGGTGTTGGCACTAATTTAGCTTATTTCCATTTAGATGACATCAAAAATGAACAATGTCCACCTCTTGTGCCTTATCCTCCGCGAGCTAATTACAGCTTAGATTCCAAATGTTGTTCTCCTGATAATTTGGTTAACATAAATCGTATCACTCGTGACTCATGTAGTCGCTTGTGGGGTGTTGATAGAAATGGCCTGGCTTTAAATGATAAAGTTTGGGAACATGGATCTCCAGCATTGGTTGTGTTTGACCTGAAAACAGATAATTTGGTACGTCGAGTTCCCATACCAGCTGAATTTTATACGAAAAATCAGTTAGGTTTGAATGCAATTACGATAAATGTTGATCCAAAAGATTGCCATAATGCATATGCTTATATAAGTGATTCAGATAACGGTTGTGTTGTGGTTTATTCATTCAAATTGGATAAATTCTGGAAATTATGTACACCAGAATTCTTGACTCATGGCAAATATACTAAGTTGAACGTTAAAACTCGGAAAAATACAGATGTTACATATTGGAAAACGAATTTCTTAACCGATTGCACGAGAAATGTGAGAGACCAAGAATTAGTGTGTACCTCAGATTCGTCATTATATTTTTACAGTGTGCCATTTGCTGATTTGAATTCAGAACAAGCAGCCAAATGTTATCCAAGTGAAAATGTTCGCATTCTAGGCAAAAAATGTGAAACTTGTCAGGGTACTACATTAAATTTAAATGGCGAAAATCAAGTTGTTTGGCAAGCACAAGAACAAAACTATGGCGTTGCATGCTGGAATCGTGATAATCCATTGACACCGGAGAATGTTCATATAGTTGTGTCAGATCATCAACGCTTGCCATATGTCAGTGATCAAAAAGTAACAACTGTTGATTTGAGTAAGTTCAAAGATAATCATTATCATGATACAAAATACGGATATCAATACAGTCATAATGATGGAAACTATAATGATGGAAATTACGTCGTTGTACTCTCAAACAATTATCAAGGTATTTTGAATGATGGTTTTGATCACAAGGAAGAAAACTTTGGATTGTATTTCTTTGTCGAAAAAGAAGCTTTGGAAGCAAATCCTCAATGTTTGGCCAAATCCTATAAACATCCGTCTTATGACCATCCTTATCGACATTATCAAGGTTATTCAGATAAACCTCAAACATACCATCCACCATCATACCAAAAACATCAGCAACCTCAATCATACCAACAATATCACCCAGCATCAGCAAACCCGCAAACTCATGTTTATAAAGAGCCAGAGGTTTCTTCAGGTTGTGGAAAACCAAATCCTGTTGCAGTATATGTTGAGCCAAAACCTGAATACAGACCAGCATATGGAAGAACTTATAGAAACACAAACTCCAATGAGGATGATGTTAAGTCAGTAGAAGACAAAGAGTAAAAAAAAGATGGATCTTTATGCTTGATCAAGCGCTGACAACTATTTTTGCCATTCATGGTATGTTGAGGTTTTAAAATTACCTGTACGAAATAAAAAATTTGGCAAAAATATTCTATTATTATTTTATTATTATTATTTTTGCATTGTGTCATCTTCGTTTTTTGTTACATTTTAAGGTTGAATTTTGCCGACTTCAATCAAATTGGAAAACTTTTATCTCTTTCTCAAAAGCCATCTCTTAAGAGACACAATTGTTATTTATTTTTCTTATGAACAGGTTTAACAATTTAAACATGAATACAAACAAATCCAAGTACAAGTTGATCAAAAATTTTAAACTTTTTCAGAAAAAAGGAAAACAATCATTTATAAAGTTTTAAATGACATTTAACAACTAAATCAAAGTTCTCAATCATGAAAAGAAAAATTTAGGTGGTAAAGTCATCCCATAACACAAATTTAATGTATTTTTTTTTGTGTTTCTAAATTATTGATCTGAAAATTTTATAGATTGAAATAAGAAACATTTTCTGCATGTGGTCTTATTAAAAGTTTTCTTGAACTGATTAAAAATTTTTTCTCTTCTTAACAACTTGTATTATGTTGTTTGTATCCCACATGACAACTTAAAGGTAGTGAAAAACTTTTGCCTTTTCAATACCGTACGAAATTTGTCTGATTAAACAAGTACTGAGGAACAATACTCATTCGAGTCAAAGTTGTTCTATCATGTGTTCACTATTTTCAAGTCATTTTCACTCATACTCGACTCGTTTGCAATTTTTATTAAAATATACACAAAAAAAAACATTTAAACCACAATGCATTTGAATTGTTAACTGTCTTATTTGTATAAAATTCAATCTTTTGTGTATGAATCGAAGGCATATGTATGACAAGTAACATTTAAAGTCACTTAAAAAGTTTTGTATTTGTTTTTAAGTTGAACAAAACATTATTTGCATCTTTGCACTTAGTAACAAAATTAAACGATAATGTTAATTTCATTAAAAATGAACATTGATCTGGTCATGAACTTGGAAAAGCTTTCATTAAGGTATGCTTAAGTTGAGTTTAAATGTTATAGGTCAATTTTTAAGTAAATAACCAGGCGTTTCCATTATAAACAATTAACTTACCCGATTTGAGTTTATTTCACTATATTCTAAAATGTCATGGAACGTTACATCACTTCATCACACACATACAAAAAAAATAATATAAAATCGTTTTTCATTTCCATGAAAGCAAAACAAAAAGTTACAAAAAAAAATACTATATCAATGCAAAATTTAATAGTTTACTAACCACATATATTTGAGTGTAAATTTTATGGTTCAAAGGACCTCTTTTAAAACAAAAAAAAACTTTTTAAATTCTACATCCATTCATATTGAAAATGATGGTACAAAAATAAAAAAAAGTGACGTAAAAAGTCACTTTAAAATGAATGTGTGTCACGAGAACATCAGCAAAATAATATATTGATTGATATTAATTTTTTACCACACAGACATAATTTTTTTTTGTGTTTTGCATTTTATGTCCGTTTTTTTCGTACAAATTATGTGTGTGTGTTTATGAAATATGGTACATTTAAAAATTCATAGAATATCCTCTTGTGAGTCAGTAGGGTAAAAAATAAATATAAAAAACAGCAGTGAAGAGCATCAGCATTTTGAGTTAAAGTACTAAATTTTTGGGGAATTTTTTCATAATATTTTATTATTATTATCGTTTTGCAGTCATGTCTGTGTTTTATATCAATTTGTGTGTGTGTGTGTGTGTAAACGTTCATCTCATCTATTTAAGACAGTTTTTTCATACGACCTCTGTACACGCACGATTTTTACTGTTTTTACTGATGTGTAAGTAAAAAAAAAATACAGATAATAGATAAAGAGTGGATAAAACAGAGATGGATTATGCCTGTCATGGGATAATACTTTTACTGTTTTGGCCTTTTTTATTATGTTATTTTTTTTTTGTTAAAATATAAAATACGATTTATATGTTGTTTTTTTTTTTTATTATTTTAAAGCATATTTTTTGCTGATTTTGAAATAAATTGAATATTGAACGGAGCTAGTGATGTCTGTCTGTCTTGTTTTGAGATGAACTGTTATAAAAATTACTCATAAAAATTACATGAAAAATGTTGTACTTAAATAAAATTAACACAAAAAAACTGGTTGTCATCTCATGCTCCTTGCATAAATGTTCTCTCTGAAAATGCACTTTTGTAAGTTTTCACAATTTCCTTTTTTTATTCTATTGTTGTAATAGAAAAAAGAAATTTCAAAGAATAGAAAGAGACGACTTTACTAAAGATTATCTAATTTTATTTCATTTTTATATGAAACAAAGTAAAGGTTTAAATTTTTTTATGGATTATTTAATTTTAATTAAATTCAAAATCAAACAACAAAGTTGACATTTGTTAAAGACATTTTTGTATCATTTTTCATGTAAATATTTTGTTATTTAATCTGGTAGCAAATGTTGTTTTTGATACTAATTGATGAAAAATTTTGTAATTTTTAAATTACATTACAGGAATTTTACGCTAAATGGATCAAAAAATGAAACATGCAATGGTGCATGCCAGAGAGAGAGAGAGAGCAAGAATATGAGAGCCACTACGGACTATCAAAGTGATCGCGATAATCGAAGGAGCAGGAGGCGTTTTTATTTAGCTTTTAATTAGTTTTTAAGATTTTATTGTAATGATTTTTGTCGAAAAGATGAAAAGATTTTATGCAGGAGGCTTGCAGTCCTGGGCCCAATACAGTCCTGGGCTTCGGCCTGTTGCAACTGAATAATAATAAATATCTAAAAAAAATGGAGAGTGAGCGAGGAAAATAATTGATATTCATATAACTGGTACCATAATTCTTATGAAAACCAAATATTTCATTTTTGAATACCCAACTGAGACTTTTCATATCATTTAAATAGGTCACATATGATGACATTATCTTAAAATACAGTAAACATCAATTTGATGAACATTGTAACACATTATTTACTTAACGAAAAAAAAGTGGGAAATTTAAGTAAAATTTATTCATTTCCAAATTCAATGGGACAAGAAAATACATTGTAATATTTTTTTTCGCGATATTTAAACCCATTAAAATACATTCAAACACATGTGAAGAACACATAAAAAATACATTGAAGAGCATCTGAAGTGGAATTTATGAAAGAGAAAAAAATGTATACTTATTTCTGGATTATTGAACTCAACAGCTTTGTATAATGTCAAACAATATTTATTTAATATTTAAGAGAATGGAAAGAAAAATTTTTTTTTCTGTGCAAATACAATTTTTTTTGTTGTGTTTTGATATGGGAAGAAGAAGAAAAAATCGGAAGAATAAGAAGAGAAAAAGAACTGCTTGAATTCACGTTTAACGAATATGAATACTCTTATAACTGGATCACAAATGTTTACCAAAAGAATAAAATATATTGTAGTGGAACGTAAAATGAGCAGCTGTGAATGGTTTATGTGTATTTACGTGTCTATCTATAAATATGAAATCTTTTAAAAGATGTATTGCTTGAGCACATATCTTTTGGTATATAATGAAAATAAAATAATAATAAAAGTAAGAAGAAAAAAAAAATAAAGCATTGTAGCACCCCTTTTTCCCAAAGCCTCATTTCCTTTCATCCTTTCAAGAAAAATTGAACAAAATTCTTTTATTTTTCTCCGTTTTTTTGTCATATACAATGTTTCATATAAGTCTGTTAATATGAATGTATACGAATTCATACACAAATAATGGAAGAAAATATTTTTTACGATCTTGCTTTATTTTTGCGACATTCTAGTAACTGTACTTGTTTTTAGTAGTGAAACTTTTACAGAGATGTTCAACTACAAGGCTTTTGAAGAAAATGAAACGTATTCATTCAATTTTTGAATTAAACTTGAGCAGCCCTGATCTATTTTGATTTAATAACAAAAGGTGATTGCCGTGTGCTGTGATATATTAATTCCTGCTGAGGCAAAATATTTAATCAAGCCAGGAAATTAAAACAATGAGAAAGAAAACGTTGTTAAGTTTCGTTATTTGATAATGAAATTATGAGGAATTATACAGACATAAAAAAGTAAATTATAAAACCTTTATTTTATGAAAGGAAAATTCAGGTGTCATACTTATTTTAATGAAGATGAATTACATTAAAAAATGAAAAACATTTTAAGCCTCTAAAAAATAATTATTTTGAAATGAGAAAAAAAAGCATTTTATTGATTTATGTTCCATTAATTAGTTTTAAGTTAATTTGTGAAAAAATTGCAATTTATTTACGATGCCCCAAGAAATGAAAATGAGTTATCACGAAATTTCTCAAAGTTTTATGTAATTAGATACAGTCGCGTTTTTGCCGTTTGGGAATATTCTTCCTACTAAGGGTATCTATGACTTATTTGTAGCGAAATTTATGTACCGTAAAATGGTCTGAGACTGGCCGCGCAACGTGAGATCCGCCACCCATTTTTAATTAGAATGCTCCATATTTTTAAAATAGTGATTTTCATTTTGATGTAGACATATCTTGAACTGATCATACATGTTTTTAAATAATAAAAAAGTCTAGTAGTTTAGCTTAAGATAGGGTGGCCAATCTCATGACTGGTGGCCATTCTTAGACCATTTCACGGTATAAGTGCTTGAATGGATTGATCCTCACTGACCTAACATTTCCATCAACCTCTCACTCATACTTATCGAAAAATAGAGACTGGTTATGGTTACCAAGGTGTCACAACGAGCTCACAAAGAACCTTATGCTGATTGCTGGTCCGACTATTTTTAATTATCTTCCACCGAATGGTAAAACTGCAATCAATATAAAGATTTTATTCGCAAATCTAACTTATTTGACCTTTATGAACATGTTTGACTTAACCTCTAACTTTAATTTATTTTCATAACTATCTATATCTACCATTACTTTTTCTATTCTATCTCTATGCTTGTTAGTGGGTTGTCCGTGAAAGCCGGCGCTCTGCTCTTAACAACGTCTATTCACTCATTTTTTTTCACAATTTAGGCAGCTGGTGGTTTGGTTTGAAAGCCGGCGGTTGCCTCTTATCATCTTCTATCCTTAAATTTTATTCTTCTTACTATCTCTTTCTATACGCAATCTTTTCGTTTGTATGGGTAAAGAGGAGCCACTTTTTCAAAGCATTGCACTGAAGTGGCCGAGTTGACTCCCTAATGATTATTATAAATTGAATCTATTGTTTCCAATATTTGAATGTTGAAAATCAAGCATAATTAAAAAATAACTTGTCACTCCTTACACGTGTGTATGGATTGTCTGTGTTGTTATACGTTATCAGATCATATAAATAAATAAAATCACAGTAAGTAACAAAACATATGACATCAAAGAGAGTTTTAATCCTTACTTTGATATAAAAACAAAATAAATATTATTACAATTTAAATTAAATAACCGCTTTGACATGTCACATCTATGTAATTTTCACGGCAAAAAATCCTCTTAAAATTAATTGTGATACCCATTTTACAGACTAAAAATCTCTGTGTATGTTCAACACAAAACTTCAATGGAATAAAGTATAAAAATAAATATTTAAGCTAAGCTGCTCAGTATCATCGTAAATAAATTAATGAAATTACACCTGAGCTGACCCAAGCCGGTTGTATCAGTAAATTATATTTATTTCTTTTAATACTATCATCGTCATCGTCATCATCATCATTTCGCTCTTATATAAATTTAATACCATTAAAGTTATTAGTGTCATTATTACCGAAAATGAAAAGTACGGAATAAGTAAAAAAAGGTAAATAGATGTTTTTTTTTTAACATTTTGACTTGAATATTTATTTATTTTTGAGTTAAAAGGAAGGAAGGATGGCACACCTACTTTTGAATAATGCTCAAGTGGAGATAGATGTTCACTTATACTTTTCAAAGCATGATAAATAAATATTTTTGTATCTTAAGTTCTTCTACAAACTCTCGAAGATCGATGTTGATAAAATAAAAAATATTCTTTATCTATACATTATTATTGTTATATATTTTTTTTATTTGTATGAAAAATAAAATGGAAGAAAATTTTTTTTTTCAAACATTTTTATCATTTTCGCAAACGTTAGGGATTTCATGTTTACCTTAAAAATTATTCGAGAGTATGTTATTTAACGATAGAGTACACTAAAGTGTACATTAATTGATTTTTATTATTGCTGAACCGTATTTTATTTTTTTTTTATTTTCATTACTTTGAAAGACTTTAATGTTAAAAATTGCTGAACATTTATTTATCTTTTTTTTTAACATGCTTTTAATTTAATCAAATTGAGAATAATTTTATAAATTGAGATCGTCCTGTGATATCATGAAGGAATTTTTAAGTATTTACAATAACAGTATAAACTTCATCAAGTGAGTGGTTTGGAATTTAATTAATTTGAAGGAATTTTGTGAACGAGAGTTGTGACATTGTGCGTTCCCTTGAAAATGAGATCAGATGTTGGTTGAAGTGTAAGGAGGCAAAAAGTGAGTTAAATTGACCTGTAAAAGCAATAATTTAATACAATATTAAAATTTCTTATCTTTTTAATTAGAAGTAATGTTCTTATACAAAACCTGTCCAAAATGAATTGATTTACTATCTCACTGTATGAGATAAGTCCTAGTTAAAAGGTATCATGTAATATTTCTTCTGCTCCTTCAAAATAAAAAAAGTAACGAAGAAGAAATTTTTTTTTTTTTAATGAAAATACAAGGAAAATATTTAAAATTATTTATGTAACTTTATTTTTTCTTTCACTTTTTCACTTTTCATCTAACATTTTCTTCATTATTATTTTATTTGCAACACTTTTAGAAAGTCTTCCACTCTGGCTACATATTTTACATCAGTGAGATCGTAAATTGAATGTAATTTTCATTAAAAGTAATAAATTGCACCATCATTCGTCAGTCAGATAGCAAATGTCTTACAAGAAAACGTCTTATATAGAATGTGAAAAGAAAATTTCATCAAAAAAATATAGAGAAACATATATACAATGTTCCAATTGAAATTCATACAATTTACCTTTTTTTATACATTATTATACAAATATATAAATTTCTTGCATTTCAATTTAACGTTTTATTTTATTTTATTTTAATATTAAAATTGTGAAGAAGTTATCTCGCGTACATCAAATATTTTAGTTTTCCTGAGGACGAATGTTTCCTTTTTCTCTTATTTCATTTCATTTCATTAATATTATTACTTTAGATTTACTTTGAGTTTGGCAATACTGGTGTCTTGTAAAAGTAAGTGGAAAAACGAGAAAACTAACAAGAATATTAATTTTATTATACGTTAGAATGAATTTCATTTCATTTTAGATATTAGTCTTTTTTCCATGTTCATTGGAATCAAGTACAGGTCGATCTCGATTTTTGAGTTGCACTTAAAAAAAATCACAAAATGACTCTAAATATCTGATATGATCTGCTAATATAAAATTCGTTTGACTTGTACAATGTACATGCTTTGATTGGTAACTTGATTCAATTAAATCAAAAAAAAGTAAGGTGATCGCGTAAATCGAGAACTACCTGTACCTTTGCCTTTAAATTACTTTATTCATTCATTTTGAATTATGCTCAGTAGAATTGACTGTTTTTTTTATCATAATATAATAAATTATTTAACTTGGTTCCCACCTTTCAATTCTCACGTGCAAACTAAATGACTTTTATTCATACAACATATTTCAAAATCGAATTTTAGATTATATTTCGTAATCAACTACCATCTCATTCTTATACTTACATTTAAAACTTAAATTAAAATAAGTACCAAAGTAAATATCAGGTATAAACTTTCATTTTGTGCTTTTACATCATTGAAGTTAGTACAAAATTGGGATTGTAAAAGTTTTTTTTTCATTTGAAAACCAATTGCAATGAGTGCATACTTACAACGAATGTATAAGAATAAAAAAGAACAACTAAACCATTTTACGCTTCAACTCTCTTATACTTATCTCAAACCACATGTCTAGTAAAAGAATTTTGTTAGACACGTAAATCGTTGAATGTTTTAATATTATTCTACTTGAACAAATTAAAATAACATGACCAAAACCATACCTGTCCGGAAAAAAAAGTAGCGTGTAAACTGAAAATTATCAAAGTTGTGTGTAAGATATTTTGAAAAGAAATTACGAGAAACTGTTCAAAAAACTACAAACTTGAAATTCATCTTGTTGTAAACTTTTACATGTACCTGTGAGTTATAATATAACATAATGATGAGATGAGAAAATGAAAGAAAATAAAAGAAAAAAAAATGGAATATTTATGTGTATAAATTGGAACTATAACTATATTTACGAAAAACGGCACGTTTCTACAATTCTCTCGCGTAATTTTATCATGATACAACAACTAACTTGTTTTCTCATTTTCTTCAGACTTTTGTGTTATAACTTGTACAAGAATTAAGAAAGACATGACATGGCATCATGTGGCATATATACCAAAAAAAAAGAAAGATGTAACATGAAGTTATATCTGTATAATTATACTGAAAATAGTAAAATTTAATACAAGATCTTAGAGTGGAACCCAAACTTATATTTCTAAACTCATGTATAATAAATTGTATTAACATCATACGTAAATGGAATAGAAATACATTTTTGTTAATTCAAGATGACTGTTGGGTGCTAGGTCAAGTTACAGCATATAACAAAAAAAAATAAAAATAAATGAAAAGTAACCTTGAGTTCTTGGAAAATGCTTATATTTTTTTCATAATTCGAAGAAAGTTTTTTTTTATAATTACAGGCTTACATAAATAAAAAAAATAAAATAATGAACTTAATTAATTTTCGCTTGCGTTTAGGAAGTCCTTCAATTTTAAATGAAATTCCAAAAGTTGAACTCCAAACCTTTAAATGACACGTTGCTTTCTCTTGCATGGTGTGATACCACATCGAATCATAAATCCTTGAATATTCAAATTCTAACATATAAATATAAAACTTTTTGATCTTGTATTGTTTGAAATTTGAGTCAACACTAAGTTAATTAAGAAAAGATCCTTCACCTTAATTTAAACTAAAATTTAATCTTTGAACACTTTTTCAATACAAAATCTCACAACATGAAACAGATAAATAAATGTTAATCCTAGTCACTCACCTTTAGATGTTCCATGCTTACTTTTCAGATGAAATAAATATTTAGTGTAAATATACATGCTTCATCATGCTACCTCTATACAAATCCCTATACATCAGTATAAGAGTCTATTGATGCACAATTTTCATATTGTTGAATTCAATTTTAACATTGGAAAAGTTTTAATTAAGTTTGTTTCACATCTCTCTTTCTCTCTACCTTTAGAAACGAAAATTGTTTTCTATATATTTTTGTCTTATTCAAAAGGCAGAGTAATAATAATAATAATATTATATAAGACAAACATGTGTATATCCTTGTGTAAAAAAAAAGTATAATAATAAGAAAATGAAAATGAAATGAGAGCAAAAAAATAGTTTTATAAGGGCCTACAAACAAAAAAGATGTATAAAAGAACTATAAATGAACAGTGATAGCTTGTTATACATTTTTATTTTTATTATTACACCCAAGATGCCATAAACCTATAAGCTAATAGTTGTAATAACCTAATGTTCTCTTACTTTTAATATAATATGTTATTGACGTTGTTCTTACTTTTTTTTCTCCTTTTTCTTGTTGCTTTATATTCATGTTAAACAGGGTTTTATCGTTTTTTTTTTTAATAGAAATTTGATATTATGGCATTTAAAAGATTTTTTCATGATTTTTTAGACTTGGTGTTTAGTTCATTAATGTTTTGGTTCATTTAGAGGACTTGAACCTTACTTTTGATACTAAATCAATTCTTCTTTATGTCAAAATAGCAGTTTTCAGTTCAGTTCAATTCGGGTTTTAACTCTTCTCTTCATAAATGAGAACTTCTACTTTACAACGAAATTTCCAAAAAAAAGAGGAATTGCGATTCTGAGTGCACTGCCTAAGTTATTTGAAAAAATCGTTACAAGTCATATAACACAATTTTTAATTGGAAAAATTGATCCACACCAACATGGGTTCTTAAAAGGGCACTCTACTGCTACAAATTTGACCTACTACACTTCACATCTTTTACTATCTATGGAAAGTCATAATCAAGTTGATGCTATATATACTGACTTCTCAAAGGCGTTTGACAAAGTAAACCATCACTTACTTGGAATAAAACTATCAAAAATTGGAATAAGAGGAGTCTTATTGAATTGGATTATCTCTTACCTCAGTGACAGAACCCAGGTCATAAGAATTAATGGAACACTTTCTGACACCATGAACGTCACATCCGGTGTTCCTCAAGGAAGTCATCTTGGTCCAGTTTTATTCAATATATTCATAAATGACCTTGTAGTAAATTTAAAAAACTGTAAATACTTGTTGTACGCTGATGACATGAAAATATTAAAAGTTGTGAATGATGAAAGCGATACTTTGCTGATACAAGAAGACATCAACTATGTTAGTCATTGGTGTAAAAAAAACCTAATGTTTTTAAACATCAATAAATGCAATGTGATTACTTTTAGTAAAAAAAGCAAAAAAATAATAACCGACTACAAAATTGCAAACACAGTGTTGAAAAGAGTCGATACAGTGATTGACCTTGGAGTGACAATGGATTCCAAACTAAATTTTAACGACCATATTGATAAAATTACATATGACAGCCGTAAAACTTTGGCATTTGTAAAACGCCGCTCCAGAGAATTTAAGGATCCATATGTAACTAAACTTTTATTCTGTTCTTTGGTGTGATCGAAACTTGAATATGCTTCAGTTGTTTGGAACATGGTTCGTACTGTAAATTCCTCAAGAATTGAATCAGTACAAAAACAATTCTTGTTATTCGCCCTACGAGTGGAGGAGAGACACTTATGTCTTACCAACATATGAAGCAAGACTTAAACTTCTTGATATGGGAACATTACACGCAAGACGAAGAAGAATTGGCATCACGTTTTGCTATGATCTGATGCATAAAAATATAAAATGTGACATACTCTGCAATAAAATCATTCATAATCAACCTGCTCCACAAAATCTGAGAAGACGAAGACTCCTACAAGTTCCATTTCATCAACGGAACTACACTTTTAATGAACCTTTTAGTAGGATTGCAAGATCTTTTAATGATGTATCGACCTTGATTGAGGATAATCCTAGCAGAGCTGTTTTCATCCATAGATTAAAATTAAATTAAATAAATTTCTGTACTTAAAATTTTTTGTAAAAATTTTTGTAATAATTTTCTGCCAGTATTTGGCACTGAATAAATAAATAAAATACGCAACTTTATACGACCACATTACACTAAACCATTCAACTAACTTTTTAACCCATTCCTAACCTGTTATCTAATTTTTGATCATTGATTTTGAATCCATTTCTTCTAGAATTTGTAAAATTATGTGAAATAATATGGCGATACGATTCAATTACATATTTAAAAAGTACCAGGCACCTCCATTTTGTAATAAAAATTACCAGGCGTTTGCATGATAAAATTTTTAAACTATTGTTAAATTAATACGAATTTATATTCAATCAACAGAAAACGTTTTGAATCAAATTTCAAATTAAAGTTTTTAAAGGGTTAAACCCCCGTTTTTTATTTGCCTATTTTATTTATTTATTCCTATGACACCTAAAAGTATCATCATCATACAGAATTTAATTTTTTTTGTTTTATTTAAACTAAAACATATTTGCATGATATAATAGTGTCCTAAAACGGATATAAATTCCAACTATATACCGTTTGCCTTAATTTTTTTTTGTATCTGAACTGAATTCCACATTGTAAGCTCTCTCGTTTTTACGTTGTTAGTTATGTTAAATTTTGTTATACGAATAGTGTTATTATTATATTATTGTTCAAATAAATGTGTATTTGCCATCCTGGCTCAGTGTGTGTCTCATATTCATCCCTTTTTAAATATTATATTGGTTATTTGTGTATGTGTATGTGTAATAAAAAACGTTAATCGAGAACACTGGATTTTGTCGGTTTTTTTTTTTATATTTTATAATATGTGTGTATTTTATGTTTTATAATTTTATTTTTTTTATTTAAATTCAATGCATATATTGACAAAAAAAGTTTAAATGAAACAAAAAACGGAGAAAAAATATTTAAAATGCACCAATTGCTGACCATATGTGATTTTCAAAATGAACATCATACACTTAAACATGTATATATAAAAATGTATCGAAATTCATATAATTTATTTGTCGTAAAGATTTATTGAATGAATAACAATTTAATGAAAAATATATACACAATTTTTTTTGTGCTTGTTATTTAATATACACAGAATTTATATGATTTGTTTGTTTGGTGTGTGTTTCACTTTTTTTTTGTTGTTTATCAATAGGAAAAATTTAAAAAATGTTACTATGATATATAAAAAACAAAAAATTGGTGAAATAAAATCGGATGTATCATAAAATTTATTAGGAAAATGTTTGTTAGTGAATTGTATGTGTGAAAATGAACATTTTATGTTTCAGTGTCACTGTTTTTTAATTGTACAGTTATCATAAAAAAAATATAAATGTAGAAATAAAATAATAAAAATTTAATTGGTAATCAGGAAGTTTGTTCATGTGAATATTCAATTAGAAACAGTGGATTATAAAAAAATTCAATTAATGAAACATTGATAGAAATGTGAAAGGGTTGCAATGAGAAAAAGGATGGGTGAGTTTTTTGAAACATGAGGGTCAGAAAATAAAGAGAGCAGGAGTGAGAGAGAGTGTAACACGTAAATTTCTAAAGAAACATAGTCAGAAATGTCAAAATTTGAATTTGGCAGTTAATTTTCTCTCAGAAACGTCAAATTCAAAGCTTTTTCATGCTTTATGGTCTCATTGCATATTTTTTTCTTTTTCAATTCAAATCATTTCCGTGAATTTGATACAAGTTTTTTTTTTAAGAGAATTTGCATCGCGATTAGTTTTAACATGTATTTATTTGTCTAATTCTAACAAGCAAATAACGAATAAAGTTCAAATCAGTCTCGTTTTCCAGATAAAATAAACAAAAAAATAACCGTACAAATTGCAGACACAAGTTCAGTGAATATTTTTCATGTTTTTATAATCAATTAGGCGAATACAAAAGCACAATCATTTGATACACATTTTTTTGTTGCTATACATTGAATTTTTTTTATCTGATTAGCTGTGGATTTTCTACGGGAATTATAATGACAACATATAAATAAATACATATAAAAAATATACAAAAGTGATTTTCTTTTTCTTTTCACAATATAATATTTATTTATTTAGGATTGTGTGTGTGTGTTTGTGTGTATTTTTTTCATTAAAAGATACCACACAGCTGGCGACCGGAACACAATTCTTTAGTGGATTTTATTAATGGACTTGCTAATGTGGTGACAAATAATTGTCAAAAATATAAATTTTTCTTCTTTATTAAGTTACTTTATTTAATTTTTCCCATTTCAGGAGTGAACTGACATATGATTGGCAACAAATTTCCCGGAAAAGAGATTGATAAAAGTAAAAAGTTAACAGTAAAAAGTTACGAAATAAAATACAAAATAATATTTTAAATTCAAAAAAAAAAATAATCGGATAAAATGAAATAAAATAACAGAATTCATCGTAACTGAGTGACTGACTGATACAAGAGATAGATCTTGTCTGACCAATTTTCAATCCATCCATCTCAGATGGCATTTGACATGTTTTGTATTATTTTATCGTGTGTATTGTATTCTTTTTCCTGCTTTCTCTCTTCAATTTTTGTTTTTTGTTTAAAATTTTTATTGTTGTATAGGTTATCTATGAAAATGAACAGGACATATCTTTTTTTCCATGGACTTAAATGACAGAGACACATTTACTACACGTTTTTGTTTATATACATTTATATTTGAATTAAAATTTATTTTGTACTGCTTCTGTCTAAACGGATAAATGAAAGAATTGTAGATGGATTGTTGTGTGAGTGTACCTGAAAAGTCTGAATATAAAAGATATTTTAAATTAAGTTGGTGTTTTGTTGCTGTTGTGTTTGCATGGACACAAGAAGAATTATTGTGCATAATAAAATTGATTAAAAGTTGAATGACATTTTACGTGTGAGTGGATTTGTACTGTTTTATTGGGTTGAATGATTGTTGAACAGAGATGGAAGGTTAAAGAAACGAGGGAATTAGAGAGAAAAAGGAAAGTCATGTCACATCACTGTGATTGAATTTAAAATGTAAGAGAAAATTTAATCTGTAGAGAATTGTATTTTTATTGAAACTTGTTGGTCATTCGATTTTGTTTATATTTTTTTTCTAGGAAAAGCTTTACATTTGTGATGTTGTTACAAGAAGATACCAGATTAATGTGATATTTTGGAGAATAGACACAATAGAACTGAAGACTAGAAAGATTCCTGACCATTTTTAAATCTGTCGCGAGTTATGTCTCGCATTTCGTATTGTTCTATGACTCAAATCATACACTGTAAGTTAAAAACGGTCCGCAAACTACCCCGCACTATATGGATAGACTAAAAGAGTGACCATAATTTTTGAAATTTTTATCCAAATTCACAGAAAATGCGTTAAAAATTGGATTCATCAAACATTTTGTACGCGTCAATTGAAAATTTTACGAAATAAATTTGTACTGCGGGGCGTTTTCAACTTACAGTGTATTTCGCGTTATGTCCTGTGTTCTATTCGCCCTTTAAATTTCAATTCCCTGTGATTGAACTCCATTACTCACTCTATTCAATCATTCAGTTTCAATTTTTCTTTTCAAAGTAACAAGAGAATAAACGTTTCAAAAGTAAACAAAAGACCTCTTTAATCACATTTCATTATGTTCTTTTCATTTGTCTCAGATATTAAATAATACATAAAACTTTAATTGAACAAAATTGGAAATGAATGTTCTTTTGTATAAAATCTATGTCCCGTAAATAAATATTAAATTCTATTTGTATGTTTCAAATAATAAGAACAATGGACGAAAAATATTCTCGAAAATTTTTGAAGAGAAAAAAAGGCAGTCAAAACAAAAGGATTTTTTTTTGGTTTTTTGGAAATTGAACAAATAAAAATAATAATTATTATTTATTGAATCAATTCAGCAAACATTATAAGGCAAATAATATTAACAAAAATGTCAATATAACATAAAAAAATTAAAACACAATAAAAAATTGAGTGGCATTTATTTGTCAAACAATAAAAAAGAGGCATAATAACAAATAAAAAAAGTAAATATACGTGGAATGAAAAGATTTTTTTTTCATTGATTTATTTTTGATTCATTGGCCAAAATTCGATGATTTTTGAAGGTATTTAATTTATTTCTATATTATTTTATACAACAAATTTCTCTTATAAAAAAAATTATTTAACTGAAATTTTTTATAAAATACCAGGCGTTTTCAGCATAATAATAAAAATTATTCTAAAATACCAGGCGTTTCCAAGTGCTAAAGTTATATTTAATTTAAATTCAATAATTTTTTTTAAATAAAATACATCTATTTTTATATAAAAAAAAAAAAAATATTTCGATATAATTTTGTTACATTTCAAATTTCATATATGAAATGAGATTTCATTCTTCTTGATGTAACAATAAGAAGAAAATTGCCCTCTTAATAACCTTCTTCATGTCCATTTCGTTTCAGTGACTGCACTCAAATAGAAATTTGTTATATCTTTTAAAAAAATATATAATTTCAGAACAAATCTACGTCACATTGAAAAAAATATAATAATAAAATGAAAGAATGAATGAAAATAATCATGACTGCATTGAGCATTGAGAAAAAAAATTGTATTTGAATTCAATATTAAATCATTCATCATCAACTTGCACGATCATAATCATATTATCAAATCATATTTTTTTTCTGTATATCATTATTGTTAGAGAGAGAAAAATTAGTTTTCTTCCTTTCAACAGATAAAACTGCTTTTGACGGTTTTAGTTTTGAATGAAACTTGTTGGATTGGATGAATAAATAGAAAAATAAAGTCGGAAAATTTCTCATGAATGATGAATTTGAGCGGTTTTTTTTTATTGATGATGGACATAAAAGGTGAATGCTGATTCAAGGGAGAAAAATCTTGCCAGAGTTCTCTTAACACGTTATTTTAGAGTCAGAAGAGCTCTTAAACCGTTCAGTTTAAAATTTCTGTCGGAATCTCTCCTGAGAAAGAGATACAAAAAATGTTACTTTAAATCATAAGCCTTTTGTCTTTTCCTCAGGAATAGTTGGCATGAAATCAATTTAAAGACACTCCCTTAAAAAATCATTTTTTTAAATCTTTTCAGTCAAATCACAGAATGAATAGACAAAATCTTACAATTCTTATTATAAAAATAAATAAAAAATCATCATATTATGACATGGGATATGACTGTATCATGTCAGTGAACTACCGTAAGGTTTCTTAGCGAATAAAAAAGGATACGTCAAAATAAAATATAATTTTACAGTAGTTTGCACTTCTTAAAAAGATACATACCCTGTAAATAATAAATTTGAAAAGAAGCATATAAACATATACTCAAACAGCAAATGTACGTATGCCATTCAAGCAAATGTATATACGCTGAACGAGCAAACGTATGTATGCCAAATAAGCTAATGTTTTCTTTGCTCATTCGGCAAATGAATGTTTGCCAAATTGGCTACTCTTGAATAAATGGATAGTATACATTTTCTTTTTGAAATGTTATATTTTGAGAAATATTTGTCGTAGAAAAAATTCTAAATATGTTTTGGAAACGACAGAAAAATATCTTTTAGAATCTTATACAATATTTTAATATTTGTAAATAAGATTGAATTATGGAGCGAAAATTTTTATTTTTTCATATCGGTTTGAATCAATTTCTGCAAATTTTTATGAAAAAATAAAAATTTTCGCTCCATAATTCAATCTTATTTACAAATATTAAAATATTGTATAAGATTCTAAAAGATATTTTTCTGTCGTTTCCAAAACATATTTAGAATTTTTTCTACGACAAAAATTTCTCAAAATATAACATTTCAAAAAGAAAATGTATACTATCCATTTATTCAAGAGTAGCCAATTTGGCAAACATTCATTTGCCGAATGAGCAAAGAAAACATTAGCTCATTTAGCATACATACGTTTGCTGTTTGAGTATATGTTCATATGCTTCTTTTCGCATTTATTTTTTACAGGGTAAAAAATTATATTCAACAGAAAAATTAAATTAAATCCTTTTTTCTTGTGTGTATGTGTGTGTGTGTGTATAAATTTATATATAAAATTATTATTTTCTTATTATCATTTCACTAAGACATCTTATTACGGCTCAGTGAAAATTCATAATGAAATAAAATAAATTATATAATCTTAAATAAATATAATACCAGAGTAAAATCATAATGAAATGAATTCTCAAATGAAATAATATTTAATAAATACGTGCAATGAGAATGAAAATGAATTATACAAAAGAACAGAAATAATTTTAATTTCATATATAAATATTTTTTTGCTCAAAATACAATTATAAATTCATTTTGCACCAGAGATATTGAAACTAAAATTATTATGCATTGAAGTAAGTTGCTTGAATAAAAGAAAAGAGAGAAAACAGATTTCATTTTAACAAATTGTTACCTAACTCATTTTCTTTTCATTGGAACTATAAATATATTTTTTTTTAATGGTTAAATGAAAATTAAATTGACATTTGTTGAGAAGAAAAAATAGATGATTTAATTTCAAAAGAAAATAATTTCTTGTTTCACGTTTCACTTAAGCAGAATAATTCAATTAAATAGTAATTTGATTAAGGAAAATAAAAATTATAATTGAATTTGTGAGACGATGAAAATACGTATTTTAAATGATGAGTTAACAAAAATGAATGTATCATTAACAGACGTCTGTTAAATGATTGTTATTGATTTTGAAGTTTCAATTCAATTTAAAATAGAAATTTACTTGAAACAATTGATTTTTATTTTAAATGTATTCAGGACTTTTCTACGACTTTAATATGAAAAGAGTTTTAAAATATAGAAAAAACGAGAACAGAAATTATCTGGTTGAGACAGGAATTTCAATTCAAGGGCAGACAAACTATTGTTAAAAAATGATCAATTTTTCTTTTAAAACTTCAGGATCTTCCCTTGAGTTCACTAATTTTCAAAGGATTTTGGAATCAAGAATATTCGATAATCTGCGACAATTTGACTTAAATGCACGGTTAGAAGAAAACGTACCGCAAATAGTGCCGGAATGCATCACACAGCGGTACTCATCGGCACTGTTTGCGGGACTATTTTTATATGTAAATTTCTAACTTCAATATTTTGCGGCACTATTGTTTTCATAATTTTCATAAGTAAATTTATAACTTAAACATTTTTGGATAATAACTTATCGAACGTTCAAAATAACCAACTTTTTCAAAATTGCCAACTGGTCCAAAATGGCCGACTGGTTCAAAATGACCAGCTTGTTCAGAATAGCCAACTTTTTTAAAATTGCTAACTTTTTCAAAATGGCTGACTTATTCAAAATGGCTGACTTATTCAAAATGATTGACATATCCAACATGGCTGACTTGTCTTAAATAACCGATTTGTCCAAAATGACTAACCTGTTAAAAATGGCTGACATTTTCAAAATATCTAAGTTGTCGAAAATGACCGACTGGTCAAAAATGGCCGACGTGTTCAAAATGGCCGACTTGTCCAATATGACCAATATGATTAAAATGGGCTTCTGGTAATCATGAAAAGATGTAAAGAAAACGGGCGGAAAAACATAAAATTTGAAATTCTTCTATATAAAAGTAGTGCCGCTAGCGGCACTAAATGCGGCACTACAGCGGTACATTTTCTTCTAACCGTGTGACCTGTTAAAGTTAACGTTAACTCAAAATAATTATTCGTGATCAGATTTCACGTGTATTGGCAAAATTTTTAAAAATACCAGTCATCTCCATTCATGATGTGGTTTGTATATTAATAAAAATGATAATTTTCCATTTTGATAGGTTTTGATGGTATAAGAGAAGAATAAAAATATAATAAATGATGAAAAATGAATGAAAAAAGGTTTAAAGATTATTTATTACAATGCCACAATCACCACAATCCAAATCGAATTGATAAAAAAAAATAGAAAGTCATTCATCCTAACAATTACTCTACATAAGGAAGTTCAACACACACAAACAATAAATTCACATATTTTTTTTTAACTAAATCCGATATTAAAAATGGTGAAAAATGATCTAAATCCCACTACATTCTTAAACTTAATCGATTTTTTTATCACTTTATTTATTTCTCACTTATAAATACAATAAATTGTATTGTAAGAAGAATATTACAAACACGGGACAATTCATTTTGTGTGTTAAAATGAAACCCATTCAATAAAACTTATTTTATGTCCCAATCAATTCAACAAATCCCTGTATTTTAGTTGTTTGCAATATCCTTTCATTGGTGTTTTTTTTCTTTTCGAGCTACTTACAGGATATGAACAATTGACATCATCTATAAAATGTGATCTCTTTTAAAATCCTTTTTCAAACACATCATAATCTTTAATGTATATAGAGATGAATTTTATGAGAAGACTCGTTGTAAACTTATGGATGATATTTTACTCATATATAAAATGAAATAATAACATAAAATATATCAGTGGTTTATGATTTTGAGTTACTCCTTTTCAATATAATTTTTTTTTTTTAATATTATCTTCACTAAATACAATTTTATTTTATTTTTGTAGCTTTACAATGTATAAGCGCACTTTAATATGAGTATTAATAATAAAATATTGAACTAAATCAGTCAATACTGAAGTTGGATAAAAATAATCTCTCATTTTTATTCTTCTTTGTATTTTCCTTGAATTCAGTATTTTTTTTTGTTAATACAGCTCATCGCAATATTTGAAAAGACCAATGTTCAACATTTATTTTGAGCTTTTGTCAGTATATAAAGTGTAGGTTGTGTGTGTGTATTATTGCCAATGATGATAACACCCATATCATTTCTTACATATTCCATTCACTCAATAAATGGTTAAAAAAAAAAGTAAAATATGTAGTTCAATGAAAAAGGAATATTATATCCCCCTAAGCAAACATTGACAACTTATCTCATATTTTCATGACCAAACATACGGCAAATATCGCTTATATGAAGGTACAGTGTCTATTAAAGTAGTGAATTGTAAAAGTAGATGTATTTCCATTATATTCATTTCATATTAGATTTTCCTTAAAAGTTTTTGCTATATGAAGAGTTGGGATGAAGAGTTACGTAGTATATTATAAAAAAAAATATGATGAATAACTTGGATGTGTGTGTTCTAGTATAAAAATATGAAATAATTAAATGAGTTGTGTGGAATATGAAAAAAAAAGTTATGTGTTGTGGGATTTGATGCGTATTAGATAAGGACATATATCAATTAAGATTGATTACTGCAATTAGTTGGAGAGGTTAATTTGTTTTTTAACTTTGACTTTTGATCAGATGGAAGCAATTTTCCTTCTTTCAGTAAAGTAAGTAAGTTTATAAGTGAAAAAGTAAGCAAGTAAGTGAGGTATAAGGTATACAGTAAGAAGGTTAGTAAGCAAGTAAGTAATGAAGGTGCTATAAATGACGTTATTTGAGACGGGAACAAACGTTCAATTTCAACTTAACTGTTTCAAGTTAAATTCAGAAATCACCTACCATAATTCAATTTAAAAGGCACAATAAAAATTCAAAACATATGAGATCATGTCAAAAATTATCATGTAAAAAAGTACCGATGACAAAAAAATGTTACATTTTATCATGTAACCATTTATTTTTCTGTGGGTTTTGTGTGTGTGTGTATGCGCTTTTTTATCATCATTTCTCTTTACACAAATGATTAAATAAGCGAGTTGCATCCCTTTTCACATAAAAAAGATACATAAATCATTTCAATGCTATAAAGAATATTATTTTATGCGCAACAGGAGAATATCGTCATCATTAGAGCGGTTATTTATGTTATACAGACGTAAATGCCCTTGTAACCCAGTTAAATTGCACATGTTGTATTCAGTGTTTCTTTTTGATTTTTTTTTATAAAATAAATAAAGATAACGAGGTTTTTTAAATTTTTGTTTAGTGTCAATTCAAATCAGGATAAACATAGTGACACGAAACGAAACTTTAATTAAAACTCCAATTTATTTTGTTCCTACACACATTTTCATATCATTATTTTTATTATTATCATCTTGGTTGTTGTTCTTGTCACGCTAAGAAAAGAAATGAGTTTATTGCAATTCTGCCTTGTTTATGATTATCATTCTTTCAGTGCATCGCTCAGAGCTCCATTTCTGGATAATTTCCCTGTGGATTGTGTGTGTATTTGTCATGCCATACCATTATAAATATGTTATTTTATTCATGGTACTGTTTCTATTCGAATAAATGCATTTTAGAACAGCGTGTACGAGTTTGTTGTTCAAATTGCAAAACTTCGTTGATCATTATTTCGTGTTTTTTTTTCTATTTATTTGTTTATTTTTATGTTACAATAAGTTATGAACAATAATAATGAAATATTTGTGGTTTATTATAAAAAATGCAATTTTCAATCAAATTCAATGAGTACCTTTGAGAATTCGTAATGAAATTTGCATAATAAATTGATGAAATTGTGCTATGAATTTGATCATACATTTGTATGTTAATTAAATTATATGATTTTTCATAAAGATCACTTATGTGATACATTTATAAGAACTAAAATTACATGTATTTTTGATAGAATTGTAACGTTGATTTTAAATGTATTGACATTTATAAGTCGTAAAATGATATCATAGGTTTATTTAAATAAACAAAATTATTTTTTGAATGTGTTGATAAATGTGACTATTTTTAGATTTTGTTTAAACCCAGATAGCAATTACTTGAATGAAATTTTTAAAAGTCAAATAAAAATACAATGAAATCTAATGTTTAAAATACTACAGCTTGATTTCTTTGAAAATTTTGGAGTTTAGTATCGAAACATTTGAAGTAAGGGGTTGTAATTTATCGGTTCGTTAAAAGAATAAATGAACAATTTATATCATATATTGTCAATTGTATTGTTCCGAGGCTTTATTAAACATATGATTTAATACTTATCATATTTGATTCACGTTATTGGTATTATTGTAGTGTAGTCGGGTATTCGATTGAAAAGACTGTATTTTTATTTAATGTGATTAAAAGTTTATAAAATTAAATTGAAGTCAAATAAACCAGTCAACAATTTACCAGATTAATTTAAAGTAATAGAAATGTCTAATGTTCCCAAGAACTTATGGAACCAAACTGTTACGATAAAAAATTCTTATGCGTTAGAATACTATGTTGCCGATGATTCGTGGCTATCAGAACGATATTTGCATACTTTCTATCAAGCAATTAATCATAGAAGATTCGTTTTCACCAGAAGAAACAAAAAACATGTTCCTGATGCAGGTGACTGGGTTTTAGAAACAGATGACAATGGAATATCGTTCACTTTTAAAAATAAAATGTATGGTGAATATTTATATGCCGCAGGAACTGATAATTATACAAAGCCAACAAAAGTCAATTACACACATGTATTAAGCAATTCAATATCAGGTGGTGGTCCATCCTTCAGTTCTTCTCATGGTATGTAAATTTAGTTAAAAAGTGCTTAAATACTTTAGATATTTCTTTAAGGTTCAAACATAAGTGATTCTTGGAAGGATCGGGATAGATACGTATTTACATGGCATAACAAAATAAAAGATAATCAATGTTACTGGTATGTTATCCCACTTCCGAACAAAGAAAATGAGTTCTGGATAAAAAATACGTTCTACAATGAATATTTGTACATCGCTGATGAATATAACTGGTATAAACGAAATGTTTATAAACATTATGTATAAATACATCTTGCAGTGGATCCGAAATGGAAAAGTATCGGGAGGCTCACTGGGTCATTGAACTGGCTTAATTTAAGAAATAGAGTTTCATTTGCTTTTGAATACGTTCTTTTATATATGTGAAGTATTGTAAAAAAACAAAATTATAGTAGCAATACTGTCGTTGATAAAATTTGATAGTGCATAAAAGCAAATAAAAAAGTATTGATAAGAATAAAACATCGACGTAATTTCGAAATAGTACGTTTTCTGGAGAACTCGAATACTTTCGAACAATTTGATTTACGACGGTGATCGTTATATTTTTCAATAAAAATGTCAACAAATATGTCTAAAAGAAATGAGGTGAGGTCAACAAGATAATACTAAAGTAGTAAAGTTCAATTTAAGCCGGTGAAAACGAGGCGTTTTGTTGGTCTTATATAAATAGTTTAACATATTCATCACCGTGTTCTTTTATTAATTTTGATATTTATTAAAATGAATGTTTTTTGGATTCATTGTTCCTCTGAGCGTTTCGCAATAAATTTCTTTGTATATAGTCTTCACAAAAATGATAACATTTATTAAAATAACAGTTGTTTGTGTGTTTTCATTGAGACAAGATTAGAAAAAAATACATCCATCAAAAATGAAATATTTTTTTTCTCTTATAATCTTAAGTTATTTTCAAGTAAAAAATGTCAACGGGTAAGTGGATTTTGTATTCAAGTATGATTGCATGACTTTAACTATGTAACTAACTGTAACTATGAAATTTTCAGCTACTCAAATGTTCCGAAACGCTTTTGGGACAAAACTATTTACCTAAAAAATTCATATTCATCAGAAT
This sequence comes from Culicoides sonorensis, assembly GCA_900002565.1. Classification (NCBI taxonomy): domain Eukaryota; kingdom Metazoa; phylum Arthropoda; class Insecta; order Diptera; family Ceratopogonidae; genus Culicoides; species Culicoides sonorensis. Next base: position 15,759 of record LN483354.1, on the reverse strand, counting down.
ACTTATTTGCCGAAGAGTATATTCCAGAAACTTCTGGTTTCCTAGAACTTGGACCAACGATTTACAATCGGAGAAGAATTTTAACAAAGAAAAATAAGCAGCGAGTACCTGGAGCTGGTGAGTGGATTTTATCTACAGAAGATGACGGTAAAACATTCACATTTCGAAATAAAATGTATGGTGAATATTTGTACTCCCCAACTGCAAATTTGTATTCAAAACCTTCGACTTTTAAATATAACATTGAAACAAATAACATTCTGTCAAGGGGTCCATATAGAGGTAAATGAAAGATATAAGAAATCAAATATAAACAAATGTAAAGCAATATAAATTTAATAGATTTAGGCGAATCGGATAATAAAAATCGAGATAGATTTGTATTTACATGGTTTGAACAACTTAAAATTAATACAGGATTCTGGGATATAATTCCAATTCCTGATACAGGTAACGAATTTTGGATTCGAAATGCAAAGTACGAGGAGTATTTGGTAATTGCTGATGATTACAATTCGGAACATCGAAACGTTTACACGTCATTCAATGGAGCAGAATCTGCCGACAAAGCAGAGTCTCATTGGACTTTTGAATTTGATGATATTATTACGTTGCATGAAAGCAGTGTCAAAAACAGTGTAAGAAAAATTCAAGTTAATTGTTATTTGTAATTTCATTGTATCATTGTTTAGCCATTTAAATCAGATGTACCTGAAAAGTTTTGGAATAAGACTGTTGTCTTATCGAGTGTAGTTAATACGAAATTATTATTCGCTCAAAATCGATTAAACGAAACATTTGGAGGCCAATTAATTCGTAAAAGAGTCTTGGCGAAAAAGAATTTTGTGCCTAAAGCTTGTGTGTGGTTTTTATTTACAGATGACGGTGGAACTTCATTTTTATTGCAAAATGAAAAATATGGAGAATATCTTTATTCTCCAAATACTGAACAATACACAAAACCAACTGTGATTTCATCGACAGCTAAAGGGCGTTTAATAACGGATTCAAAAGGTAAGTACAGAAACATGAAAGAAATAACGTTTAATTTTATGATTCATTTCAGGGAATAATTTGAATGAAAATTGGCAAGAAAGAGATAGATATGTGTTCACATGGTATGAAAATAAGAAGCTACCACAGAGTTACTGGAACATTATTCCAATTCCAGGCACACAAGATGAGTTTTGGATTAGAAATAACGTCCATAATGAATATTTGTTTATTGCTGATGAATTCAACGAAGAACACCAAAATGTTTATACATCATTAAAAGGATCTGTTATAGCTGATTATGCGGAATCTCATTGGAGAATGGAGCTTGTTTAATTTTAAATATTTTTAAATCAAGATACAAAATATTTCATTATAATTACTCATGTGATTTTCTCATTTATTTTTCATGAACACACAATTAATGTAGAATCAATATATAAAAATTCGCATTAAATCGTTGTTAGTAAATTCCTCTATTTAAACAAACATTTCGGTAAGCTTTAAATCATTTTGTATCAAAATATTGTTTGAATAACATCAAAAAAAATTTAAAGTGATATGAAATTATTAATAATTCTTACTTGTCTTTTTTGTTTGAAGGTGAAGTTAATTAGTAGGTGAGTGTCAAATTTTATTTTGATCAAACATTTTCATTTTTAAAATTTAGTTGAATAAAGTTATAATTATCTAAAATTCGTGTTTTAGTCAATCAAATGTACCTGAAAAATTCTGGAATCAATATGTAGTTGTCAAGAATTCGTATGGTCATGAATACATTTATGCTCAGGACTATTTACCAGAAACGTCTGGTTTATGGGAACTTGGTCCAACTCAATATCATCGTAGAAGAGTCTTAACGAAGATCGACAAGAGTATTGTACCTGAAGCCGGTGAGTGGTTTTTATCAACAGATGATAATGGCAGAACATTTACATTTAAAAACAAAAAATATGGTGAATATTTATATTCGCCAAATACAGATCAATATACGAAACCAACAGTTTTTTCTTATAATAAAGATGTTGGTATTTCATTATCAAAAGATGGCCCTTCAGTAGGATTTTCAGTCGGTAAGAAAAATGAAGTTTTGAGATATTTCAACTTAATAAAGTTTTGTCTTTATACTTTAGGAAGTAGTGTAAGTGGCAATTGGCAAGACAAAGATAGATATGTATTTACATGGCATGAACAGACCAAAGTTACTCAAGGTTATTGGTATATTCTTCCAATTCCAGAAAAAGAAGATGAGTTTTGGATTAGAAATACAGCACATAATGAATATTTGTATTTGGCCGACGAATATGATTCTGATAATCGTAACATTTATACATCTTTAAAGGGATCAGCAATTGCAGCTTACCCAGAATCACATTGGACCATTGAGTTGGCTTAAATTTTTAAGGACATTGCCAATAAATTTGAAAAAAACTCACAATTATTCGTTTTAGAATTTAATTTCAAATATCTAATGAAAAATCTCTTAAATTGCTTCCGCACCACCGCAATTTTATTGGAATAAACATTTTTAATTTTCATCCAAAATCATCCGAATCAGACATGTATGAATTAAAAAACCAGTTTGAGTAACTAAAGAGATGAGTCAAATCCAAATAATACAAACAATAATACCGGTCTTCTATAAATACAATTTTTTTTAACTCATATGATTGATTAACCTATATAATGCTATCAAAATTCACACTCACATATAAAGTATTAAATAAGAGGAAATAATTGCGTATTATCATTTTAAAAGACTTTTGTATTTAGTCATCGTTTGTATATTAGTCCAAAAAGTGTGTAATGACTTTATTAACATCATTATTTGTTTATTTTTTTGTGTTCAACCGAAATTTATCAATTGGTAAAATTATTTTTCTTTTAAATTATGTTTCATTACAATAATCAATTTTTTTTAGTGAATCAAATGTACCTCAAAATCTCTGGAATCAAAATGTGGTGATTAAGAATTTATATGGACTTGAATATTTATATGCTGATGATCGGATTCCAGAGACTTCAGGTTTATGGGAACTTGGTCCAACAAATTATCATCGTAGAAGAATATTAACAAAGACAGATAAGAGCTTTGTTCCTGAAGCTGGCGAGTGGTTCTTATCAACAGATGATAATGGCAGAACATTTACATTAAAAAACAAAAAGTATAATGAATATTTGTATTCTCCAAATACGAATCAATATACAAAGCCACCATTGTTTGGATATAACACAGAAAAGAGTGGTAGATTATCAAAAGGACCCTGTTATAAAGGTATTAGATAGCAAATGTAATGAGTAACTGCGTTATTACATTAATTTCATAGAAAAAGGTCCAGATGACGATTGGCAATTCACAGATCGATATGTTTTTACATGGCATGAAAAAGAAAAGGTTTCAACAGGTTACTGGTATATTATTCCAATACCTGGTGAAAATGAAAATGAATTTTGGATAAAAAATGCAGCTTATGATGAATATTTGTATCTTGCTGATGAATTTAATGCTGAACATAGAAATGTGTATACAGCATTAAACAGATCAGATATTGCAGACTTATTAGAATCTCATTGGAAAATCGAGTTGAAGCCAAGCAAAAGTAATGTGAGTATAATAGCATTATTATTTTGAAGAAGATTCTAATAAATTTTGCATTTCACTTAATCAAGCCATCGAATGTACCTAAAGAGTTTTGGAACAAAACTGTCACATTGATGAATGTTTACCGAAATGAATACTTATTCGCTGAAAATGTTATTCCACAAACTGTTAAAGGCTTTTTATGGTATACAACTTATCGCCATCGCAGGAGAATTTTAACCAAGAAAAATAAGCAAAGAATTTCTGGAGCTGATGAGTGGGTCTTATCAACAGATGACGATGGTGAATCGTTTACATTTAAAAATAAACAGTATGATGAATATTTATATGCTGCAAATACTGAAACCTTCACAAAACCAACGTTTATTGCAGTACACGATAGTGAGATATAATTTTGGAATATTTCAATCAATAACTAATGAATCTTTATTTTCTTAAAGACACTAGCATAAAATATGATTGGCATGACAGAGATCGATTTGTGTTCACTTGGCATGAAAAAACTAAAATTACTCAAGGTCATTGGTATATTATACCGGTTAAGGGTTCCGATAATGAGTTTGTGATCAGAAACAAAGTCCATAATGAATATTTGTATGTGGGTGATGATTATAAATCAGATTATCGAAATGTTTACACGTCATTAAAAGGATCACTAATGGCCAACTATCCAGAATCATTCTGGAAAATTGAACTTGCAAATTGCTGGGACTCACAACAATTCAGTTGTAGTAAAAATAGTATTTAAAGCAATAAATGAAATAAAAATTGAGTATAACATAGTATGTTATTTAAACTTTTCTAACGAACTCAACTCAATATATTTACTGAGAGATTCGATTACCTACTCATATGTATAGAAAAATATACGGTCAACACACGTTTAATCAAAACAAGAAATATCAAGGTTAGTATTTGATTTGTCTTCTCATTTTAGAACTATCTGTGAATTATTTGAATTTTTGTCAGAGTGAAGAAATCATGAAATTGATTTGTGTTATTTTATTTTTATTAAAATTAAATTTGGCGTTTGGGTAGTTAATTTAAATATTTAATTTTTCTTTTATTAAAAATTTTTTTTTATTTTTCTTTTTTGAATAAATTTAAAAGAAATGTAAATTCACAGGCATTCTAAAATTCCCAAACATTTATGGGATCAGACAGTTACTATTAAAAGTGCTTATGGATTGGAATTCCTGTTAGCTGGTGATCATTTGAGAGAAACATCAGGTTTTTTGGAGCTTGGTCCCGCACAATTACATCGAAGACGAGTGTTCACAAAAAGAAATAAGGAAAGTGAACCTGGAAGAGGTGAATGGATTTTATCAACTGATAACGATGGTGAATCATTCACCTTTAAAAATAAAGAATTTGGAGAATATTTGTATGCTGCAAATACTGAACAATATACAAAGCCAACAGTTATCTCAAAGAGCACTGATGTAGGTGTTTCAGTGTCGAAAGATGGTCCTTCAGCTTCAATTTCACAAGGTAAAAAGTGTTTATTTAAAGAATATTGACAGATATAACTATTTGCTTATAGGAACAAGTCAAAGTACGTATTGGCAAGATCGTGATAGATATGTGTTCACTTGGCATGAACCAGTTAAAGATGAGGATACTTACTGGTATATTGAACCAGTACCTGAAAGAGAAAATGAATTTTTGATTCAAAATGCAAATTACTTGGAATATTTGTATATTGCTGATGAACACAATTCGACATACAGAAATGTTTATACATCGTCAAAAGGATCAGAAATTACTGGTAAAAGGGAGGCTTATTGGATTATAGAGTTAGTTAAAAGGTAATATAAAATAAAGCTTATTTGTTGCACAGAAATAACAATAAAATCTCTGTTTCAGTCATTCAAATGTACCAAAAAGTTTGTGGGGTCAAACTGTTACGTTGAAAAACTTATATTTATCTGAATACCTATTCGCTGGTGAATATTTACGAGAAACGTCTGGATTTTGGGGACTTGGACCTGCTCAACTTCATCGAAGGAAAATTACGACTAAGAGTGATAAAAATGAAGTAATTGGGGCTGCACAATGGATTTTATCTACAGATGATGATCGATTCTCCTTCACTCTCAAAAATAAACGATACGGTGAATATTTATATGCAGCTAATACTGATCAATATACAAAATCAAATTCTGCTTCAAAATCACGTGAAAATATTGAATCATATCCATTTAGAAAAGGTATTGATTTATCTTCAAATTTTTGAACAATCCCTTACATAATCAAAATATTTCAGGCACAACCCGAAGTGGAGATTGTCAAAATAGAGATAGATTTGTGTTTACATGGCATGAACAAACAAAAGATGATGACACTTATTGGTATATCATTCCAGTTAAAGATCAACCGAATGTTTTTTGGATTACTCACACACTTTATTTAGAGTATTTATATGTGGCTGATCGGTCTGAACAAAATTCCTTTACCACTTGCAGGAGAACATACTTAAATAATAATCGAGAAACACTCTGGAAAATTGAATTAGCATAAAGCTTTCAAATTACTAAAATTTGCACGAAACAACCTAAAAGAAGACAAAAAACAAATGTTGAAAGAGAAATGAACAGTTTATTAATTTGTTGCAATTTAAACCACTTTAAATTTATAAAAGTCTTCACTCAAAATCTTAAATCGACCTAATTTAAACCAAAAACCAAGTTTTTATCTATGTTATCAGTCAAATCAGATTATTTGCTCCTTTTTTTTCATATTTATTTACATGTTTCAACATATTTACAAGAAAAAGACAAACAAATACAGATATTTGAAATGTTTACTTGAAAATAACAGACATACAAAAGGGTACCAACAACTTGAAACAAAACAAAAAGGTCTTTCTTCATTTTTTCTTTATTTTTCTTGTTTTTTATATAGACATAACTTTGAGCATTATAACAAAAAACTTTTTTGATCAATTTAGGATCAACCAACATCTTACTAGATTGTTATATTACATTATTATGATATTCACGTGTATTTATGTCATGTCATATACCATTTCCTAAACTTAAATGAAGAGAAGCTATTATTATCTTTTTTGTCTCTTGTCGTTTAATGAAACAAGCACGTTCCAGCATACACACACACACACACACACACGTGTACATTGAAGAAGACATAAAGGTAACCAAATATTTTCCTTGTTTTTTACTGTGCTAAATATCTCATAACTAATTTTATATATTCAAAAACTTTTTGAATAACCTTTGCTCTCTTTCCTTAAATGGAATAAAAATTTTAGCCTGTGACTCACTTATAAACTTGATATTTATTTTAAAAATGTAGTTATAGAAACACAACATGTATCCTTAACAAAATTTTTGATATATATTTCATTTTTGTAAGTACCGACACACACTGTGAACATTATTATTGACATAAAAAGAAATTTTTTGATACGTGTATCTGTTTTAATAGTACATCCGTTTAATATTTATTTTCATTTTAATGTAATCTCACATAGACACACACATGGTACACGTGTTGATTTTTATATGAAGATAAATTTATTACTGTTTTGGACATTCTTTTGATAAATTCGCCTATTTATCGTTTTAAAAATGAAGCATCATCATCATTAATTTAAGACAGAGAGAGGGATATTATTATGATAGTGAAAATGGCTCATATCCACTTTAAGTATGTGAGATGAGCTGCCAATATTTTGTCACATAGGCGGAAAAGATATATTCGTTTAAAGACTGCTATATATGTGTTTATAAGGGTAATAATAGCTCATATTTAGGTTCAAAATTCAGTTGAAAAGGAAAATTCTTTAAAAGAAAATTTAATGTCCGACATGTACCGAAGCAATATTTCTTTGACAAACATCTTCAGGTTTATGAGAGATTTTTTATGGATTTCATTGAATGAGCACGAATGATGTTAAGGATATGAGAGAATTTTCATAGTGTAAAGTCAGAACTACAATTACAACGATATCTCAACAACTGCTTAACTCATTAACCGCCGTTCCTAGAAATATTGAGTTTTGAACAAAAAGTTCTTCTATGATTTATTCTTTAGGTTAAAAAGAAAATTTTTCTTTTCAGTGAAAATTTTAGGTTTCATATAAAGGTTTTAGGTTTTACAAGGACACCACCGCGGTTTCTAAGAGTCCTATTGTGGTCACCTCGATTGAAATCGAGGAAGGCTCAAAAATTTTACAGGAGAGCCGAAACAAAATACGTATAATATACTAAAAGGTTCGTTAAAAGTGTAGTTCCTTTGATGAAATTGAACTTGTAGGACTCTTCGTCTTCTCAGATTTTGTGGAGCAGGTTGATTATGAATGATTTTATTGCAGAGTATGTCACATTTTATATTTTTATGCATCAGATCATAGCAAAACGTGATGTCAAATCTTCTTCGTCTTGCGTGTAATGTTTCCATATCAAGAAGTTTAAGTCTTGCTTCATATGTTGGTAAGACATAAGTGTCTCTCCTCCACCCAAAGTTTCGTAGGGCGAATAACAAGAATTGTTTTTGTACTGATTCAATTCTTGAGGAATTTACAGTGCCAACCATGTTCCAAATAACTGAAGCATATTCAAGTTTTGATCTCACCAAAGAACAGAATAACAGTTTAGTTACATATGGATCCTTAAATTCTCTGGAGCGGCGTTTTACAAATGCCAAAGTTTTACGGCTGTCATATGTAATTTTATCAATATGGTCGTTAAAACTTAGTTTGGAATCCATTGTTAATCCAAGGTCAATCACTGTATCAACTCGTTTTTAGCTCATTATTTTTTAGTATAAGGTTCAAATTCATAAAAGATTCAACTCTTTGCCATAAAATATCTTAAATTAAGACTCTAAAAAATATTTACAAAGAAATTTTTTGATTTGAACGAGAAAAGTGACCTCAAAGTAGGTGTTGCGTAAACGCATCAGTCGCTTTTTGTTTTGCTTCTATGACAACATTCAACTTTGATTTTCTTTCTCATTTCTCCTTTAAGTTAAATTCAACATTTCATTTAAACAAATTTCGTTCTAAAAATAACTCGATCAATCAATATCTTGATTTTATTTTAATAATAAAATATAGCTTAGGGAAACCAAAATAACCACATACACATAATTTAAAATTCTACTGACAGAACACATTAATTTTGTTATAGTATTACAAATTTCTCATTCTCAACAACATACAAGCGATATGAGAACTGTCACGATTAGCATCATCATCAAAATATTAAATTTATATCATTCACAAGTGATATTAATACAAAAAAAATAAAATATTTAAGATTTTTCTGCCTACAATTTCGCATGTTTTACAAGCACGTGATACAAATTCAACAGAAAATTTTTTGCCAGAAAACAATTCAAAACGAAAATATTCTTATTATCATTATCAAATTACACAAAATCCATGAGTGTGTGTATTTTTAAATGTTTTAATTTAGATTGTAGGTTTTAAGGTAACAAATTCACAAAAACATTATTATCCATGTTTTAAATTTCAATGCCAATTCACAAGAGGAATATACGACATATTGTGGTTGGAAATACATGGAAAAAGAGAGATAAATTATCTTTTATTTTATTTTATTTAATTTTTTTTTGGGGAAAAATTTAAACGATACTCGTTTTAGATTTCACTTCATTTTATGTATTATTAAAAAGTAAAAACAAAATTAAATGAAATATAAAATTTTACTCACACACACACACACACCTACATTAAGTTACTTACATAAACCACCTCAATATGCCAAAATAATTTGTATTCATTTGCGTTACACACACCGTAATTTACTTAGTAATTTTATACGCTTTCAAGGATTAAATTTAACTCGAAAGCCATTTTGTGATTTTTGATCCAAAAATATTTGAATATGTAACAAAATCTTCACTTGATTTTTTTTCCCTTTAAATTTATTATGCAAAAACCATTATGTTCTCTTTTTTCTGTAGTTAAATGGAAAATTTCAAGTGCTTCTTAAAGTATTTATTGTTCAATTTTACCCCTTTTTTCATCATTGAATTTTATACGCACTTATCTGCTTGCGTAATAAAGTCAGAAACAGAAATTTTATTAAAATCAACTCACATTTTGATATAAAATTTATGCTAATAATCATAAAATTAGGATTGTATTGCTTCTCTTTGTTTAGAAACGGAATGATATTTTAAAATAAAATGTTAATACAAGAGTAATAACCATTAACGCAACACGGTGTTGGACAATGTATTTTATTTCAAAAAAAAATATTATTATTTGTATTCTATCCTTCTCCTTACATAAGTTTTTTTTTTGTTATAATTTGAATTGAAATTTAAAGGTAGTGTTCATAAAATATTTTGTATTAAATTTCATCTCAATTATTTTATAGAGGTGTAGGAAAGTCAAACAAAACTTGTTTCAAACAAAATAATGTATAACAATAAGAAGCAAGACAACGAGAAAAAAAATTATTTTCATTTTAATTTTAATTTGAAACATGATCAACATATTTTTTGAATGATTACTAGTCAAATTACGTAAAAATACCGCGCTCTTATTTTGTGATTCTTATCCATAGTGAATAAAGTGCTTACGTTGCCTTTTGTAGCAGATGGTTGAGCCATGAAATGTTCAAGAATATTTTTAATAATGAGCATCTTGATATTTTTTTCTGTTGTTTGGATTTCTGATAAGATTGAAGTGGATTGTTATGCAGAAAATACTGGATAATGTTTCATTTTTATAATTTTACTCGTATAACGAGGATTTGTTTGAAGCGAATGACACGGTGTGTGGGAGTTTCCAGGTATTTGTATTTTAGAACTTATTTTTTAAACGGAATTATTATTGATTTTTCCTTTTTCAGCGTAGATCGAGTGGTTTTTAGAGAAAATAATGAGGACCAATACTTAGATGAACAAAAGATGAGTTTACTTAGCCCAGATACAAGGAAAACTTTATTTTGAGCATTGCATTAAATTAACGGTATTTGAACCAGGAAAAGAAAATCAAGAACGAGAAAAAACCAAAGAAGAATTTTTTGCAATCCCACACATCACCTTTCACGCCATTCCGTTTTATTTTTATACAACTGCTCCAAACTTATTTTTACCTGTTTTCAAAGAATATTAAGCCTATAATGAGAATACGTGTCTATAATAACATTACACCAATCCTCAAGGGACCCATTTGTCTAGACTCTCATAATTTTTGTTTTTCAATCAAGTTAAACAAAAATAATCTAATAATTATGTAAGTAAGGAAACCATCATCTCCTTATCCCATAAATGGATCATGTAACCCAAAGAATAAAAATAAAATGAGTATAATCATGCTTAGGAATTAAAGAGATTAAAACAGAAAACCCTTTTCATACATTTTTTTTGGTATATGAAAAGCATACAAAGTAGATATGAATTTTCAAGCATTTATTTGTATAATATCCCTCATAAATATTATCTAAAGTTTCTTAGTACCATTCAATATTTTGGGTTTATATTTGGTCAAATTAAATCATTTTAATTGATTCAGAAATACATAAAATTTAATATCGAAATAAATGAATTTTACAATGTAATAAATGATTAAATGCTTTGAATTTAAGCTTAAAGGACGATTCTCGTTAAAGACCCATAAATTGAATTCATCGATCTAATGAGAATAAAATTAATGTGATTGAATTGGCTCAGAAATGGCCTGGCGTTTGCATTATATAATTAAAACAGATTTAAAAAAAATATAAAAAAAAGATGATAAAAAGCGTGCTTTACTTTAGGAAGTTATTAACTTCTAAAATAAACTTTTACGAGAGGGGGATGGCTAACTAAACAGTAAAAAACAAGCAAAATAAAATATATGTGTGATAACAGCTTCACAAAGTTTTTAAAAGTTGAATTTTAAGTATTAACAGGAAGTATTTACAGCGCTGTTTGGCCTTAGATTTTCTAACATCGCAATTTAGACTCAATAAAAAATTCTTTTGCTTTTTTCTATATTTTTTTTTTATTTTTGACGTTTTAGTTTTATTTTCACAATAAAGTAAATCGAATTGATGCTACATTGTTATTATTTCGTATGTTATGTCATAGATATGAAAGATGATTTATATGATTATATAAATTGTTAAAACTAGTATTGAATAAGAGAAACGTTCCCATGTAAAAGTAAATTCCGAACAAATCTTTTTACGTACAAAAGCAAAGTGGCTTAGAGCAAAGTGAAAAAAATGCATAAAAAAGAATAGCATATTGATTGTTGCATCATCCTATTATGAGTGTTTGAAAATACCAATTGGATGAACAGTGTCAATTTTTCATATGATTTTGCTTGTTTGGGAGCAAATTTGAAGTGGAAAAGGAAATTAAGAAAAAATTCAATGTGGTTTGCCAATTTAAAAACGATTTAAAAACGAACATGAAGCTAATAAAAAATGATTTTATTTTATTTTTGAATGAAACTCACTGGTTTGACTCGTGATTTCCTGGCGACACTCATCCTAATATCATACCATGATGAATGAACTTAATTCAAAAATTTTATAGAAATCAAAATCTATTCCATTCATTATGAATCTGAATGTATGAATGTTTTTAGTGATGTGTTACAAGTTGAGGCAATAACAAACCAAAAATATCCAATTAATTTTCAGTTTCAATAATATTTAACATTAATTTACTATTTTAGAAATACAAGCACACCTAAACACAACACATGTATGTGAAAAAGGAAATCCTTTATCCGATTTTGCTTTAAATAAATTGTAACAAGCATGTTAAACACACACACAAAATGAAATTTCTATATTTTATTTGACTTTACTCCATATTTTTGTACAATTCTGATGGTGTTGGGCCAAAACAACGTGATATACAGACACACTCAGGAAATGTAATACACTATTTTTGTTGTTGAACTTTTGCGAGAATGTAATAATGAAATTATTTTCTATTGTTTAAATATTGCACCAGAATTGCAGAATTTTGTATTAAATTGAAAATGTCTCAAAATTTTGAGAGGATGTCGTTGATTATTAATTTTTTGAGAAAAAAGAAGCAGTTTTTCTGTTAACAGTAAAATCAACGAACTAATTAGCCCAATTTTTGATGGAACGAAGTTAAATCTGATGTATCATAAAAATTGATATCCGGATTTTTAATTAATTTTTAATGATGAACCATATCAATTTCGTATCAGTGTACGATTTGAACAAAAGATTGCTCAGTTTCGAAAAAAAAATAAAAATAAAAATGGAAAATACAATTTTTTTCTATGGAAAAAGTATTTTTTAATATAATCGATGAACAATTCCTCTTCACAATACAATTTGAAATGCACTGTAACGTTATAAGGAATAAGATAAATATTTATTGTTTACCCAGTAGACGTTCCAGCTAATAATAAATGGATCAGAAAAGGATTTGAGCGAACAACAATTTGATGTTTTGTAATGCATAATGTAAAATTTTATTGTGAAATCGGTCCACGACAGCTAACAATCGTAATTTCATCCTATTACAGAGCATTTGGGGCTTAAATCACAGAATCATGATTTATCTGCTGCGGAACATGATGCGAGATATGAAACGCGGCGCCTTTTGAAACATGAATCGGATGTCTCATAGTCCAACCCATGCCTAATATCAACAATTTTACACTTAAAACAAGAATTACATTCCAAATCTGTAAATAAATTGTAGATGCATTGCATTTTAAGGGTAACCAGTGATCATAACATGATGATAGTGGTAGAACATTGTTGTAGTAGTTGCTGTTATAAAAAAATGCTATGCAATTCACGTAAATCGAGGAAGTTACTATGTAAAATTATATTTATTATTTATACGGGAGGAAGAATCCGGTAAACAATGCATTTGAGAGTTTCAATACACAACATACAACAAAAATATACAATAAATGGTATCAATTCAATAGGAAAAATTGGTTTATATTTTACAATCAATAATATATTTTCCGGCATAATAGTGCATAATAAATATTTTGGCATACACATAACTGTTATTTTCATTGTTTTCATCCATGATTCAGAGAATGGAGAGTGCAATAAAAAACAGAACTAAAGTGAATAAATTTTTGTTTCGATTTTATATTATTATTTTTTAATATGTTACTTTTACTGACTTTTACAGATTATCGTTAAGCAAAAATGGAAATTCAAAGGAAAGGATATTTATAAAAGATTTTTAGTGATTTATATAGAGCAAATGATAATGTAGCTGATGGTAAGAATTTGAATTTGAAATTTAATATAAGCATAAACATGAGATTTGATACCTTTCCGGTTTTTTGGTTATTTTCTTCTATAAGATTAAATTTACAATTTACATTTTAGGTTTAACTATAATCTGAAAAGGGTAAGTCAATGACTTATTAGGTCCGTCCTTCACGATAAACGTATTAAAATAAAACATATTTAAGGTGATATCTGGTTAGTTCCAGTAAAGTAGAATTTGACTATTTCGCAGAATTGAGATTTTTTACTGGTATCTGACTAGAAAATGTCAGAACAGTCTTGAATTTTGTCAGGTCTAACAGGGCATTGCAAAAACGGGATTTTTACAAAAATCTTCCTTTTAAATATAATTTTAATCCAAAATTGAAATCTTGTCAAACTGAATCCTTTCCTTCAATCAACTATAAGGCATCAAGTCAAATTGTCATGACCAAAATCACCCACTGAATTTCCAGCAAAATAAGCAATTTGAATGTGCATAATTTTAAAATAAATCAGGGATTTGCTATTTTGCCTACAGAAAGGCTCTTTAATCTTCTCTGATCGAACCGACCTTTCACTTAATTTTATCGTTTTTATCCTGTTATATAGTCATTTTATGCAAAAAAAAACTATTTCAAATCCAATTTCGACCATAAAATAAGAATCGAATAATGAAAAATCATGGAAATTTCAAATGCACTGAGCGGTTTAGAAAAGTGCATTTCGATGGGACTCGTTTCATTTAAAAAGGTAAATTTTATTTTTAATATATAATAAATAAACAAATGTTTAAGTATATGGAATTTTTTAGTTTGAAAATAGCCGCTATTTAAAAAAAACCACCAGATTAAAATTAAAAAAAACTGCCATTTTGAGTTTTTTTTAAAAAAATTTCGCTATTTAGAAATTTTTTGAAAATCGATTTGTAATCGGACATTTTGGTCTTTTGAACTTTTTCAGGCTCTGGAGCCTAATTTCTGAGCCCAGTCCCTGACTCTAATCTCAGAGCTAAAGTTCATTTTAGTAAACTTTTCCATCCAACAAAACAAATTATCAATTTTTTTAAATTTTTAACCGTTTTTAACGGTTTTTCAGACTCTGGAGGCTCTACAGCTCAGACCCTGAGCCGAATCTCAAAACTAATGAGTTATAAATAATCCTCATGAACTCCTCTATCTTACTGAATAAACCTGACCCCGATGTTATGGAGCTAAATGAGGGTCGGAGTGTTAGAGTGACAGAGTGTATGAGTGACACGGGCAAACCGTCTGTAATAGTGCATTTTTTCTTAGGAAATGTACTAAAATAATGGTTTATAGCTCAAACAATTGTTCTAATCTCTAACGCATGCCAATGCCCAAAGGCATATAAATATTTCTCTTTACCTGTGTAAGTAAATTTAAAGGCAGCTTCTCCTTTTTATTTTACGATTTAATCTTCACAGCATAACACTCTATGGCTATATTATGATTGTTTGATTTCATTTTATTTTATTTTCAAAATAATATTAATTTTTCTTGGAAAAATCTATGTTGGTTTAACTTCAATTCATTTTCATGTATAATAAAAACATGAGCAGCCTTAAATTTTATGTATGAATCCTGTTTTGTACTCAGTCCAGTCTAACAAGTAAATTTTATTACATCCACACACACACAAAATACCCCAAATATCCTGTTATGTTCACACTTTTCCCTAATGCATATCCATTTATAAATGGAAAATAATGAAAAAACATACGAGAAAACTGATATTTTGATGATAAAAAGATATTTTCAACTGTATTGTTACATTTTCTACATTTTGTGTCATTTTTCGAGTAAGGCACATGGCAAAATTTGAAGCGAAGATTCAATATGATTTTATGTGTATTCTAATCCTTTTATTCATAAACAATTGCACACCGGGACCCAGGAAAAGCAAATTATTCAGAATTATGACAGATATTGT
>LN483353.1:2189779-2230673 GCA_900002565.1 Culicoides sonorensis | reverse complement strand
CAAGGACTTAGGGTCACTGGAATGACAAACATACACGAAAAAAAGAAAATCTACATGAATAAAGAAACAAACAAACAAACAAAACAAACAAAAGTACAAACTCGCCGCACTCAACATACTAGCATCTTCCAGGCAAATATAGTGGACCCAGCAAACACCTGGAAATTTGTGTAAAATTCATTGCCTAATTTTTTTCTCTCATAATAAAATCGTCTCCTGATATTTTTATTCCCTTCAAAACGGATATTTTTAAGGTATATTTATGTTAAAGTCGTAAAAATAATAAATGATATATTTTTTAATTCGCAGGAAATTTCAATAAAGTAAGTTTTATATTAAAATTTAAAAGGAGATTCAAACAATGACAACAAACTCTCTCATCTTTATCAAAGAGCTTTCAGACTCTTTGTATAAATAAACAATAAGATCAGTTTACATTTAGATCTCATATCGAACGGTGTTGTTTTTTTAAAGTTTGTTTCATAAAAACCTTGCGATAAAATGCGAGTTAACTTTTGTTATCTATTCTCTTTCGTTGTCATTCAATATGGATTTTGTATTGAAAAGCATAAAGGTAAATTTAAATGTCTCGGTTAAAATTATAACAATTCCGAATTAAATAAAAATTATTTTCTAGATGGTGAAAAGTGTTTACTTCCCAATGGAGAGGAAGGTTATTGTAAAAGTGCATTTAAATGTGAAAAGGTAGGAGATGAGAAGATTCATGAAAATAATTGGGCTTTTTGCGAATCTAAAGATGACTTACCAGTTATTTGTTGTGCTGATGAATTAAATGATGATGATTTTGTTTTGGATTGTGACGAAGCAAAAGAACTTTTAACCAAAGAAACTTTTGACAAATGCAAAGAAACTCCATCTTCGAAAATTCTAGTGGACTGTGAGGATTCAACAGAACTTCAAAACGAAGAAACTATGAACAATTGCAAGGAAACTCCGTCTTCCGATTTTTCGCTTAATAGAATTTTTCATACTGATGACGATTGTAAAGCTTTGCATGATGAATACAATAGAGTAGCTGATATAAGTGATCATGAATCGGTTGCATATGGGACTGAAGTTGAGTGGGGTGAATTTCCGTTCATGGTATCACTAATACAACAACCAGACAATGTTCATCATTGTGGAGGTGTGATAATAACAAAGAGACACGTTTTGACAGCAGCTCACTGTATGAAAAAAAAGAATGATACATCAGTTGTTCGCTATGGGACTATTCAATTTGACGACGTTCATACTGATGTTAAAGTATCAAGAATAACATTTCATCCTGAATACCGGAATACAGGAGGAGGAAACGATATAGCAATTTTGTTACTGGCAGATGATATTAAAATAGGTCAACAAGCTTTTCCAGCATGTCTTTATCATGGTAATCAGGAACTCAGAATCAATAGTACTGCAGAGATTATTGGCTTTGGAATTACTGAAGGTAAATATTTCGGGACCACACTAATATTTGGCATCTCCACTCTTTTTCAAGCGACTAATTCATTAATATAATCATTAAAATTTTTCAGATTCAAAGCCCTCAAAGACTTTACTGAAAGCAAGTATCAATATTAAAAATCCCGAAGCATGTGACATAAGTTTCTATCAAAAACGTAATTTTGACTCATTAAAAGAGCATCAAATATGTGCAGGTGATTTAAATGTTAAAAGTGATACATGTCAAGGTGATTCAGGAGGACCTCTCACCCAAACCCTAGATGGAAATGAATTGAAGACTGTAATTGGCTTAACTAGCTTTGGCCAAAGTGGATGTGATTCAAATATTATTCCTTCAATTTATACAAGAGTATCACATTTTATTGAGTGGATTGAACGTGTTGTACAAAAAGATTTTACTCCACAATAAAATGTTATTCTTCTTTGAACGTTAAACTTTAAAACTTTTTAATATAAAACGCATATTTAAAGTTGTCAACATCTCCATTATTCACCCCGTAAAACAATTTAAGAAACGCCAAAAGTTGATCATCAATTGTCGGTTGAAAAACATCATTTGATTCCAATTTAACATCTTGACGATTAACTTCCATGTACTTCTCCATATTTTCAATTTCAACTTCACTCATTTTATCTTTAATGTTTTCAAATTCAGTGGAACTCATTTCCATGAAAATATCTCTAAAACTATTTTCTGATGTTCCAAAACACAAATGAGCTTCCTCAAAATTAAACACTTTCATTTCACAATCAAGGGGTAAATTTTTGCCTTGAATTGGATCCAGGCAACACACCGTTGGATTAACATCATGATACCGACAAATTTTCCAATCAGATTCGTCAATGTTATTTTCTCGGATCCATTTGCAATCGGAAGCACGTTTACAGGTACCAAGATCAGCGTTTGAGGTATAACATTGATCTCCAACTAAAAAAATATTTTGTCACAATATTTAATGAAAAAAAAGTCACATAATCAATAATTTAAGCTAAACTTGCTTGATAATGGAAGTTTCAATGATAATCCACTTATTCCAGTGAAAAGCAGACTTGAAATGAAATAAATAATTAAATTCATGGCACTATCACACAAAACACAGGTAAGTTCACGACAAAGTCTTGAGAGGAACTGAACAATATCAAATCCTTTCTCTTTTTTTGATACCATTTTTATGTTGCATTGCGTATGCATCTGTAATTGTTTTACTTTTTGATCTTCTTTCAGATGCAACTTTAAAATATTAATTACTTGCCCTTGAAAAAAATTGTAGTTGTTGCTTACCTTCACAATGTTGCATACAAGAATGAGGTTGAACCGTTAATTGAAGATAAGATGAGTAAGTTTAATGAATCACGTGTACTTTTAATTAAAATATTTTATCATTTGTTTTTAGATAAAAGGTTAAAAGTCGAAATTGACAAGTTAGGCTTGTATCTTAATTTTAGAGTGATGATCAAAGATTTGTCCGCATCTACTAAATTGGTCAAAGTTCTCTATTTGATTGTTAAAAGACGAAAGTGAAAGAATGAGGTAAGTTAAAGTTTGAAGTTATTTACTATCCCACTTACGATGTTTCCATACCCATCTAGCATAGACTTTCCTTTATTCAATGAAATTTCAGCTGAACGCATCAGAATCCTCAATTCCAGATGTCGGATCGTGCCAAACTTTCTAGCTTGGACTATATCAAACATTGGATGGTTTGAAGTTGACAACCAAAGCATCGTACCAACTATGTCTCACCTTTAAGAAGCAGAGGTCACAGTTGCATATTCATTGTATAGAAACTACTTCTTATTATGCCGCTGCGTATAACGCCACCGCGAAGGAGCCAATTGATCTTCAGAGAATTTACTCTCACAAATAATCGCTTCAATGCAGTAACTGTTGCTCTATATTATTATCTGGTGACAGAGCTACAGTGGAACCCGTTTGTCAACTTAAATGGAGCGCTTAATGAACAAATGAACTGTATCACTCATTTTAAATTATCAGAAGCCTTAAGATCCGAAATCAGAAAAACACACCCTGATGGATCATTCTAATGGACCTGAGCTGTGGAGCAACATGTGTAACGAAGTTACACAAAAAGCTCAATGTAGTAGAGGCTGAGGTGGGTATACCCTTCTCTAAACATCATCATCGAAGTTACGGGGGATAACCGACTGTAAAAGTTAGAAATTCACTTAAAAAAACCCATGCGTAAATTTTTATTTATATTTTTTTATTCAATAATAATTTAATTGTAACTTTTTTAATATAATTTTTATTCATATACATTTAATTTATTTAATCAAAACCAATCATACATTTTTCTTTCTTTTAATTTATTTTTATTCTTATCATAACAAAATCAAAAACATTTCATTGGAACATTATTCAGAATAATATGCTGCCAAAAAAAACTTGCAAAATAAATTTTTCGGAAATTGTCTGATAATAAGAGATTTTTTTATTAAATGTTTTATTGTGCATGAAACCTGTAATAAGTTTTGTGCTAAAGAAAATTTATGAATTTAATGAGAGGAAAGTTTTAAATGTCATATGATAAAATTTAGATTAGAAAGGGTGATTTTTTTTATGATTTTCATAACGGTAACGTGCATTTAAATTTTGAAAACTTTAATTGAATTTCTTATGGCACATAATTTTGTATGATTTTCATTTTAATTGTGAAATTTATGAATAATTTTATAATTAACATCGCTTTAAGTTTTCTCATTTTACTTATAAATTTTTTAATAATTAACTTAATTTTAAATTCTAGTACAATAATTCCAATAATTTTTTTTTCTCTATAATTTTTCAGTCAATAAACTCTGTTTTTTTTTTATTTTAATATTTTTACTTAATATGTAAATTTTTTTTTTCCATGTTCTAATTAAACGTAAATTTACCTCTTTTTTGATTTATTATTTAATTAAAGTACGAGTTCAAGTTCAAGTTCATGTTTAACTTCATGTGATTACTGTTAAATTTGTCAGTAATTAATCTTCAATTTTTATGAATTTATTTAAAAGCTACTCGAATTCTATGTAATTTATTATATTAATTGTATGATACGAGCAATATGTTCAGTATACGTTATCATATTGTAATATTTCTATGTTAATATAAAAAATTTTAATAGTTGTTAGGTAAGTTCCTAATTTGATTAATTTTGGATGATTTTTTTTAACTGATAACCTTTTTGAATATTTTTATTTTAATATTTGAATTTTGAACGGAGCTATAAAGTTAAAATAAACTTAAATTTCTGATCAAAAATTTTGAAAACTTGGGAAAGGACCTGAATTAAGTCCAGTACAGGACTTAAACTTCATATTTAAAAACAGCGCAGCGAAAAAGACGTGGCAAGAAACAGAACTAGATCTAAAATATTTTTTTATGTAATTTAGTTCCTTTTTCTCTTATTTTTTTGGGAAGTGTCGCATAAGTAAATTTATATGAAACTTTTTACCTAGATACCAAAGGAATATTTTTGAAAAAAACGTTTTTTTATAATTTTGCGCCACGTAGTGAGGAAAATTTTGAAATTCAATTATGAAGAAAAAATTTCTTCTAGGAAACTCTGAGGAAACTCTTGGAACTTGCTCAGAAAGATAGCGATCGTAGCGCTTCCAGGGATTTTAGTTTTATTTGTGGAACCACTAATGAAGTTCCTTAATGTAAATACATTTTTAGTTCCGAATTTTGCCGTTCAGCTGTGGGCTCGTACTAAAAGTAAGTCAAAATAAGCACCTTGGAAAGACTGACAATAATATGAATGTAAAGCTCTTATCTCATGAGCTCGATCAATATGTCCAATTTACTGGTCAAAATTCAAATATTCAAAAAAAAAATTCAGTTGAAATTTAGAATCTCATAAAACCAAAACAAAAAAGTCAAAGTGTCAATCAATCGCAGTGATTTCAACATTCAATTTCTAATGGTCCCATAAAATCCATCGCTTCCCTTATCGTGATTGATCGACTAACACTTGACTTTGATATCTTAAATAAAAGGAGAAAATTTTCAAATTTCTTATTCAATTAATTTTAAGTTAGAATTTAGTACTTAACTAATTTGTTTAAATGTTACTTTTCTATTAATATAAAATTACTTGTTAAATATTTTTAATAATTTTGCGCCACGTAGTGAGGAAAATTTTGAAATTCAATTATGAAGAAAAAATTTCTTCTAGGAAACTCTGAGGAAACTCTTGGAACTTGCTCAGAAAGATAGCGATCGTAGCGCTTCCAGGGATTTTAGTTTTATTTGTGGAACCACTAATGAAGTTCCTTAATGTAAATACATTTTTAGTTCCAAATTTTGCCGTTCAACTCTGGATTCGTACTAAAAGTAAATCGAACTAAGCACCTTGGAAAGACTGACAAAATTTGAATATAAAGCTCTTATCTCATCAATTCGATCATTATGACGTCAAATTTACCGGTCAAAATTCAAATATTCAAAAAAAAATTCAGTTAAAATTTAGAATCTCATAAAACCAAAACAAAAAAGTCAAAGTGTCAATCAATCGCAGTGATTTCAACATTCAATTTCTAATGGTCCCATAAAATCCATCGCTTCCCTTATCGTAATTGATCGACTAGCAATTGACTTGGATATCTTAAAAAAAAAGAGAAAATTTTCAAATTTCTTATTCAATTAATTTTAAGTTAGAATTTAGTACTTAACTAATTTGTTTAAATGTTTTAATTTCTATTAATATAAAATTACTTGTTAAATATTTTATTTTTAACTTTTTTTTTGCCAATTCTTAGTTTAAAGTTACTCTGTTGGTTATAATTTTAATTTAATTTTTAGTATTGTTTAGTTATAATTCAATTTTAATTGTTATTATTTTGTTAGTAATTAGTTAAATATTTTGGATTATTTACATTTCATCAATTTACTTACGTTTCTCCTTAAAATCGTTGATCAAATCATGTGAAATTATTGTGAGTTATTGTTTTGAAAAATTGACATTGAATTTCATTTATTTAATTTTGTTTTTTCTAAATTCAATAAATTTATATTTTTTTGATTAAAATGCAACGAATTTTATTTTGATCAACAGTTTTAAGTGGATTTTAACCTTTGCATGATGTTTCCTTCGCTCACCTCTGCCCGAGTTGTGTTGTTTATAATAGATTTTCATTCATTATTATAAACATTGTTCTATTTTTTTCGTTAATTTAATTTAATTTTCAATTTTCATTTTTTTTTTGTATTATCTTAAACGTCATTTTTTTTTATTTACTTATTGATAATTTTTTTTTTAAGGAAAAAAAATATATTTTACTTTTAAAAATGAAATAAAAATTGAAATTAAATTAAAAGAGGAGTTTTTGAAAAATTGATTATTCAATTCGTGTTTGATTGGGACTTCACTTAGAAAGTGAGATGTTGATTTGGATGATTTCGCAAGTAAAAACGACTGATTTTAAGTAGGGTTCGGAAAAAAGCAAAAAAGGTCTTTGTTCATGTAAATTCTTTAAATGTCATGTGACTCTAAATTCAAGACTTTACGAGCTCAAACTGGTATTTCTTATGATTAAATTTCATTAAATGAGCTTTAAAAGGATGGTACTTTTCAAACCCTGGTATTAAAAGACACAGAATTAAGTTGATTGCCTATTTTCAGGCGATTGTTGCACAGATCTTTAATTTGAGGTTCTTTGAATTTAATTCGCAATCACTCAATTCTCTGCTTTGAGTTGCTATTGGAATGTCGCCAGTGAACGACAAAGTCGGCCATTTTTTAAAATTTCACCATTTTGAGTAATTCGCGCACCTGCCGTTCAATACTTGCATTTTTTTCCAAATCAACAGAAATGCACTTTAAAAATTCAATTAAAAAATTTTACTTAATCACATAAAAAATGTGTCCAAAAAAGAAAAAAAAAATTTTAAATTTCAATGATTTCAATTATATTTTTTTTTTGTTTGTACACCATCAGCAAATATACACCAAAGTTTTCTGATGGTTTTCAATTCAATTCAATTCAAATTTTATTATTATTTTTTTTTTACATAAAAACATTCAGGATTTTTGTGAGTATAGTTTTTTTTATTTTTGAATGTGTGCAACGGATATTGATTTTTGATTTAATTTTACTGTAAACATCGAAAAACGATTAGGATATGATATGGTTTTGTGGGTTTTCTTTTTCTTAATAATAATTTTTTTATTCATATTTATTTTTACTGTCGGAAGTTTCCATTTAAAACAATAACCAATAAAACTAAAAATCAAAAGTTTGAAGAGGAAAAGGAAAGAAAAATAATAAAAAAAACGATAATTTTTTCAAAAATAAAATAAAACAATCCCTTTATTTATGTTTTTTTTTCATATTCATGTTCTTGTTTCAGATTTTTTTTTCTATAGTGTCACAAAAATAAGGTTAAATTATAATAATAATAATAATAATAAAAATATTTTTTTTTAAATTTAAATAACAACAAATAATCTTCAAATAATCGCGTCTTTTTAACCACTTTTTTTGCAAGGATAAAATTTTGAAAATTCAAATTAAAATAATAAATTTTTTGTATTCTTTTTCTCTAAAAATTTCACATTCAATATAATTTTTTTCGTAATAATTTTTTTTAAGTATTTAAATTTAATGTTAAAATGTGTAAATTTTTCTTTAATAATAATTTTTTTTTATTATTGTATTTTTTTCTGCTTTATCATTATTATTTTTTAATTATAATAATTTATTTATAGAACAACATCGGGCAGGGCAGACGACCGGGCCTATTCCCTCATTGATAATTCGTGCACAATTTTTCGCTCTTTGTAGTAAATTTCTTCTGATTCTTTGTCACATAACAGGAGGACGACTGCGCCAAATAGGAAGATTGCTGCACCCCAGCCAACGCCATATGCCCATCCGAATTCCCAAACTGGCCGGTTTCCTAGAAAAAAAAAACACAAAAATAACGTCAAATTAAATTTAATCGATAATGATAACGCAAAACTAATTCTATGATTAAATATCCAAACAGAATCTTAATATGAATAATATTCAAATATAGATTTCAATGTAATAGGATTAAAAACCACTTTAGATAACAGAAATTGTGCGCGTGTGTTTGTTTATTCAAGAATGGAATCATTAAAAGATTAAAGTTAATAAAACATTCAATTAAAATGTTTCCAAAATTTTATTTGATTTAAGTTTATGAATATGATTGGGATTAAAAGTTGAAACAGTATTACAGTTTTATGATCCTTTAATTGGACTAAATTGGAATTATTTTGTATGAAATTTGACTGTTAAAATTCAATTTCAATGAAACTTTAAAAAAACTCATCTAACTCAATTTAACTCTTCAAAAACTCATCAAACTCTTCAAAAGCTCAACGAAACTCTTCAAAAACTCATCAAACTTTTCAAAAACTCAACGAAGCTCTTCAAAAACTCATCAAACTCTTCAAAAACTCAACGAAGCTCTTCAAAAACTCATCAAACTCTTCAAAAACTCAACGAAGCTCTTCAAAAACTCTTCAAAAACTTAACGAAACTCTTCAAAAACTCATCAAACTCTTCAAAAACTCATCAAACTTTTCAAAAACTCAACGAAGCTCTTCAAAAACTCATCAAACTCTTCAAAAACTCAACGAAGCTCTTCAAAAACTCATCAAACTCTTCAAAAACTTAACGAAACTCTTCAAAAACTCATCAAACTATTCAAAAACTCGACGAAGCTCTTCAAAAACTTACGAAAATCTTCAAAAATTTATCAAACTCTTCAAAAACTCATCAAAATCTTCAAAAACTCATCAAACTCTTCAAAAACTCAACGAAGCTCTTCAAAAACTCAACGAAAATCTTCAAAAACTCAACGAAAGTCTTCAAAAACTCGTCAAACTCTTCAAAAACTTAACGAAACTCTTCAAAAACTCATCAAACTATTCAAAAACTCGACGAAGCTCTTCAAAAACTCAACGAAAATCTTCCAAAACTTACCAAACACTTTGAAAACTTTACAAAACTTCGCAAACTCTTTAAAAACTCAACGAAGCCAAACTTCACTTTTTTGAGTAAAATTATAACGAAACACTTCATATAAAAATGTTTGAATACGAACCCATTCAACACAGTAATGTAACTCGTGCAAAATTAATCATAGTCTAAATAATTGACATCTCACAAAATCATTAAAATTTTATTCCACATCATTCTGAATTTATGATAAATTGACAGTAAAATATTTAATGGAGTGTCCTCTCAAACTAAACTAAAAAACCTTATTGTTATAATTAAAATTATTTTAAATTACACTCTTTTATTTATATCATAATTGTTCCAAACTGAGCAATTTAAAGATAAGTACTTTTAATTTAACATTCAATTTTGTATGAAAAACAAGAGGAAAATAACGTGAGAAAATTTTCAAACCACTACAAATTACTACAAAAATTATTCATGTGAAGGATTAAATGAGATTATTACGTTAAATGATTTGAAATTCATGTCTGTGAATGCCATTGTGTGTGTGAGTGTGTTAGCGATTGTGGTTTGATAATGACGATAATTTCAAATCTTTTATCGTTTTACTAAAAACTTTTCAAAGAAATAAAAGTGGCATTAAATTTTAAATTGCATCGTAAATTTTTTAACATTTTTATCAAAATTTCAAGTATCAAATTCAATAAAATCCATTTCTAGACTCATTTTGAAAATTAGTTGTTCAATTTTAACAATGTGTTGAAAAAATTCTAATGAAATGAATGCTAATTAAGACACTAACACAATCCAATTCATTTCAATTTGTTATCAGACTCTCGTTTTGCATTGATATAAAAATAATTCTATAAAACTGCGTCAAGATAATGGAGACCGATAAGTGAACTATGATTTTATGTGAATTTTAGTAGTTGAGTGATTTCAATTCGATTTTTGTGAAATTGATGGTTTAAGGTCAAATTTCAACTGAACGAATTTTTTTTTTCAGGTTCTGGGACAAATTTGCGAGAGGGAAGGACAGGAGAAAGGGAGAGGCTCAGATCCCCCCTTTTCCTTGTGTTTCAAGCCACATCAAACCCCTAAAAGAAAAAAAATTCCTGATCAGATTAAATTTCATTATCCACGAAGCACACTTCACATATTTTTTTAAACATTGTTTCCCCATTTAAAAACACTTCTGCTATATTTCTCCAATTTCCTGCTTTGTAAGTGATTCAATACAAACAAAATATTCCAGCTCATACGAATACGTTTTTTTTTATTTGTTTTTAATTTATTTATCATAAAAACGTGTGAGTATGAGAATTGTTTTCTCAATGCATTTGATTTAATAGAGGAGCATGATCATTGATATTATACAATTTTTTTTTTTTTAATGAAATTCTGAAACAAAAAGCAAACAAAGAACGTTTTTAAGTTAAAAATAGTGGTTTTTTTTATCATCATCCAATATTGAACTACTTTTTCGATATAGAACGAAAATAAATACAAAAATTCATATACAAACATAAAAATGTATGAAAAAAAATTGGAATAAATATCAAAAATAAATAAATCAACAAAAAGTGGTTTCTCTTACCTAAATTCAGTTCAGCTGCGAAACATACTGGATACAGAATGAGTGCTACCAATAGTGATATAACTGGAAATAGAGAATTTTTAAATGTTAATTTAATGAATGAAAAATAAATTTGAAATTTAAAACAAAAAAAATATAAATATTAACAATTCAATATTGATTTGAACTATTTTCGATTTTCTATTGAAAAGTTTGTTTTTAAATTTGTTGATTTTTTTTAGAGAAAAACATAAATGTATTTTAATTGCTTTATTTTAGGTAATTGAAACATACTATATTTGATTGAATGTTTACATTGAATAAAAAATAATAAAATTTCAATGTATTTGGATAAAGAAAAAAGTAAATTTAGTTTCATTGATAATTAAATTGAAGTGAAAAGTATATCAAGAATCTTATAAAAAACGAAATAGAATTTTGGATATTAAAAAGGCAGTTTTTACGTTTGATATAAGAAAACTGAAGTATTTAGAGGCAAGGCATCGATTGACTCAAATGAGACCCAGCTCCTGCATTTACTACGAAGAATATCAAGAAAGTGAGCTAATCGAAACTATAAAAGCCTTCAAGAGAGAAAAAGAATTGCTACATTTACATCTTCGAACAGTCCCGAAATGAGATCAAGCATCAGTAAGCTCTCGCTTGCCAAGACTGAGAAGAGCGACAGCGCCTTAAGATCCTAAAAAGACAAAATGCAAAGATTACCATCCACGAAGATGACATTTTCCTGATCTAGCAAGAGACTTCTTTAACCAGTCTAAATTGTGACTTCTGAGTAGGGCTTAATCGACTAGTAGTAGCTAGTAGTAGATTGAAAGCCTCAAAACCTTTGGTAAGAAGATGAAAACAGTCTTTTAAATGAGTACTTGTCAACTGTCAATCACCAAATGAATTTAATTCCCTCCAAAAGGTCATCAAACATAATGAAGTACATCTGAAACATCCTCTTCCCCGTGGAGTGGCAATGGCGCGACACAATTAATACCACGAGTGATGATACCCTTTGGACATTTAATCTTGACTACCCTGACAGGACCATCTGAAGACTTTTCTAGATCCACAATACGTTCTAGCAACCATTTTAACCGAGGTACGTTATCTTCCATCACAAGAACGACGGAGCCAATATGCAGCTGGTTCGATTTTGCGAGCAATTTGGTACGGGGTATTGAGGATGGTAGGTATTCCTTGTAGAATCTTTGTCAATTTTTTTCCTTGCTTGCAACGAGCGTGATGACGAACTATAAAAAGTCCAGAATCGAAGAAATCGACACCAGTGACTTGAAATGCACGAAGTTCCTTAGGGTTTAGTCTATCAGCAGGTAGGTTGCTCATTAACTGTGTGACGAAGCGAGGTCTAATCCAGAAGTACCAAATGCAATTGAAACAGACCCTTTTGGCTCAGACTGGTCCACAAACAGGCCAATAGGGAGTTCTCATGGCTTCTAAGGTAGTTTGGCTGCTACTATGTCAAACTCTGAAAGGGAGCGATATGCATTCTCTAGGCTCATTCTGTAACATCTTCAAATCGCATTTCAGAACCTGTTGATGGGGAATCGATAGCTCGAGTTAACTTCAACTGAGTGCCTTCAAGGTCATGGAGTCACTAGAGCCTTAAATATTTAAAAAAATAAGGATTATTAAACAAAATTAATGTCCAAGGATAAAAATTACCGAAAGTAAAGAAAAATCCAAGCAACAAATTCTATCATCTTGATTAAAATTCCATTCAAGTTCAAAATCCAATTTGTCAACCAATTAAATCACTTTCCGGTAAAATATCAGAAATTAAATCAGACAGAAATTCAACAACCGTCATCATCACATTTCACTATCAATGAAAAAATTTCCGTTTTTCAATTTTATCAGAATCAAAATAAATGGTTTCCTACTAAATTTGCATTTTAAAAAAATGAAAAAAAAATTATTACTTTTCCTTTTGCCATATTTTCCAAAGAAATCATTGCCTTGCTGTCTATTCAACTTGCTTTAAAGTTAAATTGATTTTGACATAATAATGTACTTGACAGTCAATTGGCAGTACATAATAATAATTCACTTTTCTTTCCAAGTACGTAGTGCAGAGAAAAAAAGGAAAAAGGCCTGTGAGTTTTTTTCAATCCAATAAAATTGAAAATTGAGCAACGTGATGAAATTAAAGACCAACAAAAAAAAATTAAAAGAAACGTAATAAAAGTAAAAATAAAAAAGCTATTTATAAAAGTCTAATATTGGGCATCAATTTTCCGTAATTTTTTTCTTCTACACAATGTTTTATGGTTTCATTAAAATGAAAAAAAAGAAGTCTAGGCATATTCATTTTAAAGTGAATAGATAACTCATTCCATATGGAATTCAATGTTATGTCATATTACGAAAAAATAAAAAAAAATAATTGTACAAAAGAATGAACGAGAATTGAAAAATTGAATTATTAATGAATTTAATTAGTAGACCAACAATACCACAATCAAGGATTTATTTCATTTTTTTGTTGCCTTTTTTGTTCGTGCTCTATTCTGCTAAAATAAAAATAATTTCAATGTAGTTCATTCATATTCCTAGTAGTCGAACTCCTGAATTTATATGAAAATATAATTTATTCATGCAAAAAATTGATTGAAAAATAAATTAGATTCACATTTTTTTTTCGGTTAAAGTTAAATTTTATTGTCTACTTACATGCAATCATCATAACTAACACGGCAAATCGGTAAAATTTATATTTTGAATTGTGATCTTGTGTTCTGAGTCCAAGTCCAGTCAATACTGTGGCAATTGCATCAGATATTAGCGTAATTATACATAAGGCAGCTGTAGCTCTAATATAGGTGACATCACGACTTGCATAGCAGCCGGGCGGGTCTTGTAAATTGAAGGGTAATGGTGGTGTATAATCCTCATCGATACAGTGCACAAATAATCCTTGTCTCCATGATTCGGCCATTAGCCAATCTGTTGAGGTGAGGGCCATCAACATAAGAATAATCACTATAATGCCACATATGAAAGCGATGACCTGTGAAAAGGAAAATGAAAAAAATTGAAATTAATAACCAGACGTCTCCACTATTTAAAAATATGTTTATATTAAATTGCATAAAGGAATTTTGACCACTATCAAAAAAAAATAATAACCACATTTTTTGTTTTCATTTAATTAAAATTTCGGTGAACATACAAACAGAGTCAGTTACTGCAGTAATATTTTTTAATAATAACAAAAATATTGAGTGAGTAAACAACTGGAATGAACCGCAATGTGATACAATCATTAAATAGGGTAAATAATGAAAATTAAGTGAAAATAAGCTCTTTTTGACATTCAATCCATGAAAAAACAATGAAAAGGACTCAGAAAATCAATTCAATACCTCTCGTCAGAGCTTTGAGAGAGGTTTTAGAAAATTTCCAAGTAAAACTCTATTGATTAAAAGAGGAAACCGTTACTCCACTCAAATCTTCATAAAAACACGAAAAAAATAATAATAATAAATTATGATTAATTAATTATTCAATATAAATATCAAAGAACATGAAATATTTCAATTAATGAGAAAGTGAAAAATTATACGAATATTTTTTGTCAGCTTTGTTATTTTTTATTATCATTACGATAAACAGTAAGTTAAAATTGAACTTATAACAGACATTAATGATGCCCATTATTTTTGTTCAATTTAGATACGGACACAATTAGAATGTTGTATATTACATTTTCATTAATGCGGTTTGTGGAAGGAAAAAAGTGAGAGCAGAGTTGCTCAGGTAAAAGCTAAGAAAAAAAATTATTTTGCCTCAATCAAATTATGTGGCTCACTTTGCGAACCTTGCGGGATTTCAATGCCGTGAAAGTCCAGATAGGTCATGTGGAGCTCAATTTCAAAAGATTTGGTATTCGATGCTTGAAGGTTCGAGGGAAGTAGGTCAAAGCTCAAATTGTCTGTATTAGATTTTAAATTAATAGTGGCTGAGCTGAGTTCACCCTCATAAGAATATCAATCAATTAATGTCCTTGGTATTCCTCGATTCTAATCGAAGTGACCACAATAGAACTATTTGAGACCGCGATGGTGCCCTTGTAAAACCTAACCTAACTTCAATGGCCATCCCCTACTGCTTTGTCATCAAAACATTTCTCTTTAACTTTCATTTCTATCTTAAATTCTACCCAAACAACATAAACCATTAAATTGAATAATCTTGACTTCATTAATTAAAGACCAGGTCATCAGTAAACAACTAAAATTGATCATTACAAACTGTGAACAGACCAGAAACCACTGAATTATGGGTTTATTGTAAAGATATTTTGTCGATTACATTTATAACAATATAACACAAAATGAATAATCGAGTAAGAAAATGTAATTAAGTACTTCCTTTTTGTGTTCAATTGAATTAGTTTAATTGGAAGTAATGCAAAGATAGTCGTTGCAAGAAACGGAAAACGTTTAAATTTCATAAGACAATGAATTAGAATGAAATGTGGTGGAATGGAAATTGTTATTGAAAGATATTAATCATGGATTGTGATTACAGATTGAATTACTAATTTTCATGATGCAGATTTTTAGTTTGTTAAATTAAAAAAGAGATAGAAATAAGTCTATCATGTCATTGGCGTGGATTCGAATCCGATAAACAACTCAATTGTGTCTTTATCAGACTAAATAACTATTCTGACCCGATTTGGGTGCTACTGCTCTCGGATGACAGAATAAAAGCTAAGATCCACCCTTAGGCATTGGCGTAAGGTTTGGCGTTTTCTATGGAAACTAGAGTGGAAATAGTATGAACATAATAGGACCATGACGCACTGCAGTGAAGCCTTGTAGACCCTTCCCTACTCCTAGATAGATAGATTCAGGGGGTGAGCAATTTCGTACTGAAGCCTGAATTGGGCTTATTGTAGAACTTGCTCGTCAACCTTACTCTTAGAAATAAGAAGAAAGCCAGGATTCATGATAGGCCGAACAATTTTTCCTACTGAAGCCTCAATTGGGCTCAACTGCTTGCTCGTCAACCTTACTCTTTGAAATAAGATGAAGAGCCAGGATGGTGGGCCGTACAAAGACTCCAAAAGCATGGTAAGTACTAAACACAACTGCTTAGATTTTGCAAGTCTATGAAGCCACCCTTTAAATCTGATTTCACATCTGTATTTATAGATCAGAGTAACATGTCCGAAAATGGACGATTTGTTCGACTTAACTTTGTCGATTGATTTCTTAAAATTTCTTGCAGTAGTGTTTGTTGAAATGAAGCCTTTTAAATGAAATTTCGTGTTAGTATATCGGTAAGTATCTCCAGCAATGTCTTGAACTGAAGCCAACAGACTCTAATTCGTCTTGAAATTGTGTCTCATCATAAGAACCATTTGATTAAAAAGAAGACAACAATAACATTATTCCGGATCATTATTTAATATAAAATAACATAAAAAAATATTAGCATATTAAAAAATAAAATTATAAAAAAAATACAGAGAAAAGAGACTCACCTTTAATGGGCGTGTGATAGTGATGGTTTCAATGGTTGTTGTTGGTGCCATTGTATAATCGACCTTCTTTTCTGCAGCACTAAAAGAAATACAATTATGAAACACTTTATTAATTTTATTATTATTATTATTTCCAGCAATTGTTGCTATATTATTGTTATTATTATTGCTGCTACGACTAATATGATTATCATGGTAGTAATTGTTGTTGTTGTTGTTATTATTATTAAAATTATTGAGGTAAGTGCTTGCACTGACATAGCCATATTCATTATTATTAGCTCTAGTATCATAGTCATAAATATTTTGATTTTGATGATTATGATGATGGTGATGAGGGTAGTAAGGGGTTTCTCGTGGATAGTGTGGTGGTGGTTGTTGTTGTTGTTGTTGTCTATTTGAATGATAATAACAAGTAGGTAGATGATGCATTACCATTAAATTATGTCCACCCCCACCACTACTACCACCACGACTTCCATTTCTGTGACCATCATTAGCAATGTCATCATAACAACGACAATAGAATGAACTTGTATCGTATAAAGACATTACCGCTGCTGTTTTATTCGACATTGTTACCCTCCTTTTGATCAGTTTTTTTACATGAAATATTTTTACAAACTAATTTCAACTTATAATAAACATAAAAAAAAACTATAGTTACTAGTTTTTGTTTATTTTCCGTGCTCTATTATTATTAAATTTATTGTTAGATAGCACTTGTTAGTTATTATGTAATTTTATATGATAATGAAATAAGTTTGTAGTAGTAAAATTTTTTTTGTTCTATTTTAATTAAGAGTCACAACTTAACTTTTACAAGTGGAAATTATAGTTTTCCACGGAAAACTTTCCCAACTAAAACCACAATTTTATCAAAATATACGCCCTCTTATACTATGATTGTAAAAAAAGCATATGGCATGATAAGGAAAATTATGTTAATAGGCAGGAACACAATTTAATCGTTATCTCAAGTTTTTTTTCATATCATTTTAATATAAAATCCCGTGTTACACCTGCTTTTTAGTATCATTCTATCTATTTAACGTGTATTTTTGCATGTTTTTTTTATCATCATTATTATAATATTTTTTTTCCACTCGTATTATTATTATTATTATTGTTATCATACGAATTTGTACTGCACGTTTATTTTTATTATTTTATATTTTGCATCATACACAAATTTTCCGTAAATACACCATTTTTTGTATTATTTTGTATTAAATGTATTTAAATGTAAAATACAAAAAAAAGTAATGCAAAACAAATATTAAATTATTCTTCTTTTTATATTATTTTTGTTATTCTATGCACGACTAGCGAGAGAGTGTACTGTTAAATTAAGCATAGACTCGGACCACCTTGCACAAAGGAAGTTCTCACAATAACTAATTTAAGTTTTTGCTGCCAGACTATCAGTTAGGCGGAAAATTTTCAATATAATACATATTTTTATATTACACAGAAAACCTAGAAATGAGAGGTTACAAGTAAAAAAAAAAATGAGAGACGTGTCACGTCACTCTTTGGTATTTATACATTTTTTTAGTTGTTGTATATTCTCGCCCATATAATATAGTTTTGTTTGTTTTCCTAAGCATGTTATCCATGCAATGTCATACCGTGCCTCAAATTTACGTTCATTTATACATTTTATGTAGTTTTTTTTTTATTTATTTCTATTTATTATTATTTTTGTTTAGTTAGCAACTGTTGTTGGGTTCGGAGCTCGATGGTGTATTGTATATGATGGCATATGGGTGTATTTCGACAGGTGATATGTGTAGTGAAGCAAACATAAGTAAGAATGTTTTGTAGGTGATTATTCAAATGAATACGAAAAAACACACACAAAACCGAAAAAAAAACAAACAAGTGCATTGTTTACAGGTATGAATTGAAATTGAATTTTTAATTGTAAATAACGTTGCTTTATTTTTCTAGTGATTAAAAGGTCAATGTGATGGAGTAGCACTGAAGGATGTAAGATGATACTTAAAAGAACACGATTTTATCAGAGGCGAGCCCTTTTCAAAGAGTTCAAAAATAGATAGATACGACTAGCATGGGATCCGGTTAGGTAAGTAATCTTCTATCATTCAAACAAATAAAAAGCCCAGAGAAATTGATCAGGTTAGAGCTGATTAAAAGGTGAAGCCCATTAAGATGTGTAAGTATTACAGGTGATACCCAGAAATAAAACATTACTAATAGAATAGCCCAGAAAAATCCTAATACATTAATTTCAAGGCCAGAAGAGGTCGTCTGCCAAAATTGTACTGCATTTTTTGTTCAAGTCGTGTCAGTGCGTAATTTGAGACTATTAACGTAGGAAATCTAGTTCAAGTGATGGATTAGCTATACAGGCAATCTGGCAAATGCCAGAAAGGCCGCACGCGATCGTCTTGTGATAGTTAAGTTTAACGTAAATTTTAAAGGAAATCTTACAGAATGCCAGGACTGTTAATAATTTTCAATCCGCCTCTGTCTTGTTTCCCACTGATGCCTCACTGGTTTTGGTTGAGAGCGTGTCACAAATCGAAAAAAGACCATCGAAAGGTGTCCATAGCTTCGCTAAGCCTCTACCATGAAAAATTTCAACTTTTAATTCCTATCGAATTTCGATTCACGGTGTCTCAATCGGATTTATTTGTTCATATTATTAAAATACAATACAATACACGTGAATTTTTGCTCTACATATATTCAATAAATTCCAAGTATAAATAAATAATTTACAAATAAAATAACAATTGGAATTCATATGCAAAAACGTATACAAAACAAAAATGTTCAGATTATTGTACATTGACACCACCAAGGGTATTTTTAGTATACACTCATAGAAAGTGTCAGGTAAACAAGAACTCCAACAAAAATACAAACTTTTCTCTCTCATTGTGGGTATTAAATAACACGTCTCTTATATTCAAGTGAGTGAACGAATTTGATATCTAGGATTATGTTTCATGGTTAAGATTTCATGAGCACGTATACAAAACATTGTGGTATTATTAATCAGATTTGAATCGAGCCAATTTGTGTGTGCTATGTGTACTAGGAAGGGTTTTTTGAAACAAAAAATTGTAATAATAGGATTATTTTAATGGAATGAAACGTCAAAATCCACCTTTTTTCCCCATTTAATTGAATAAAAGAGAGTGAAAATAATAAATAATCTCTTTTTTATATGAATATACTTTTTTATTTGAGCTTATTGACCTCCCATCTAATCCAATATGTCACACTCCATCCATCCAAAGGGAAATGTTTTCTTTCTTTTTTTTATTATTTTCCATGTTTTTTTATGTCTATGTACATCAAAATGTTAAGCTGCTAGATTCCGTATAATAAAAAAAATGTGTACGTATGAATATATAAAATTTAATCCTTGAACCGCAATAAGATACAATTTTATTACCAAAATCAATCATATTGGCACCATGTTACGACCACACTGCGTTTTGGGTTAGGTTGATGGAAAATAGTCATTAAAATATTTGCGTCATATGTGCACCACATGAGGTATTTTCTACCTGAGCATTTACCACTAGTGTGAGTAAATAACTTGAATGTCATTGAATGAATGAAGCATTTGTATAATGTTGAGGTAATGCCTCAAATTGAATTTCCAGCAGTGAGGATTGGGATTTTTTTGGGAAGAATGAATTAAAAGTTTTTTTGAGCTCTATCAAAAATAGGCATTAAAAGGCACACGGTCGTGACATGTCATGACTTAGAACTACATAAAAAACTAAGATTAAGCTGAAATTAATTCAGAAATTCTTGAAATTTGCTCAAAATACTTTTTTACGGAAAAAATTCGTTGCATTGTGAGCTGATTTTCTCAGAAAATTGTATTAAAAACTTCTAGGAAATAAATTTTCCTTTCATATCATAATGGTTTCCTTTTAAAAGAAGAATATAATGAATGGCATTAAGTTCAACAGAGTTAAAAGATCGTAATAATTCCAAGAAAATAACGTACTTATTTACGCAATATTTCACATTTTTTTCAACAATACGTTCAATGTCATATTTTATGATTTCAAGTCTCAATCGAATTACATATGATATTAGATTTATAAATGAAACATGACAACCAGTTGCCATTATTTGTATAAAATTTTATTTCCACTCACTCAATTCAATACAATAAAACAGAGTAAACAACAGGCAACAAAAAAATTTCGAACGATTTTCACATTATTTATATTTTCATTTATGGCTCTAAACGATTTCAAGTAAAATTTATATGTATTTTGTTCTCGTATTATTTTATTATTTTTATTGTTTCCTCATGTGTAAATTCAATTCATAACGATATTATACATTTAAGTTGATATTGTTCAATATTTAATGGAAATTACGTGAAAAATTAACCCAATACAATTCAAGAAAGAAAGCCTGATCTGGTAATATTTCTTTTGATAATCTGTAAATTTTTCATTTTAATACAGTAAATTATTTCTTTTCAATGTAAAATGCTCAAAGAAAATTCCTACGCAAAACTAACATACAAAGGAACACGTTTTTCTTTACCCCCCTACACAATTCATTTCCATTTCGATGCAGACAAAAAGGGTTTTCCTTTAATAACAACAACAACAACAACAAAAAAAAGAGTGTGCTGGAAAAAGGAATGAGATACATAATTCATTTGATAATTGAATTGGAATGGACTGTGCAAATGTATGGAAAAAATACACTTAAAAGGCAAAGACTGTTTGGAATAGGAAGCTAATGTCCATTTAATATTAAAACCAAATGGATTTGATATCTAACGGTGTGCTCGATTACTTTAATATATGCATTGTAGTGATATGATAAAAAAATGGCTTATATTATAACGTTAGATTAATATTATAGTAGGAAAAAAATATGTGATATTTTATTATTATTGATTATGTCATTTTTTTTTATTATTACAGTGCAAATAAAATATGGCTGGGAGGCAGTTCTAATAATGTATGACAAGGACGTTTAATATTCGTTTTTGCAATGAATCAAGAGCTTAGTTGAATTTAAATGAATAGTATTCGAAGACCACAATAGGACTCTTTGAGACCGAGATGGTACCCTTGTAAAACCTAACCTAACATAATTTAGGATTTGGAGTGTTCATGAATATGAAGACCATCGAAGCTAAGCAAGGAGAACGAGCCAATCAGTATTTGAGTCTAACTGTAAGTAGCGTTGATCAGTTTTGAGAAGCTTGGTATTAAAAATAATGAAGTGTCTGTTCAGCTAAGGTAGGCGTTTAACTTCAATAAATTGACATAGATGGATTAATTGGCAATGCAGAATCAGCATTCAAGGAATCTAAGAGAGAGAGAAAGCGAAGAAGTCAAATTTCAATGTATAGAAAATTGGTAAGTATCTTAAATTTTAAAGAGAATCAGGTTAATATAAAATTAAAAGGCGTATGAAGGCTCAAATTGACTGCCCAGAAATCGTCCAGGCGAATGAAAGCTTCATATCTGAACAAATAAGCCCAGAAATATTCAAATTCAGAAGTTATGTCAAAGAGACTCAAAGTGCACTCTCGTTATTATTTGCAGTCGTCCATCCTTAGGCTTAGGCTGTTGTACTACAATAAGCCCAATTGAGGCTTCAGAGTCTATCTAGGCTTAGGCTAAAGGTTTGGCGTTTACTTAGAAACTCCTGTTGAAATGTTATCAGCACAAAAGAGCCCTTTGAGACTACAGTGGAGCCCCTTCCTACCCTAGCTTTAGACACGTTAACAGATTTTGATCATTCTAAACAATTTGCTCTCATTTTTGAGTCTCAATTTTAACTAGTAATTTATGCATGGTATAACTCCTTATAATTTACGTACAGAGCGCGTTATAACTTTTCCGCTATCTATACACATACGTAGAATTATAAGGAGTTATTATAATTATTATTATATTATTGCATAAAGCGCACGTAAATCTCATGGGTTCCTAAAACTTTAATACCAGCAAAACTAGTTCCAGTGAAAACCTTTGACGCACCCGAAAACAAAAATGTTCAAAAATTGACCTTGTCTTCCTTTTCTTGGTCAGGTTATTATCGAAATCTATTTCACTACATCCTTACCCATCCTTATCCTTACACCAATACGATTTGGTTACACAAAAGTTCTGGCCTAAAGTTCCTTAACGAATCTGAGTGTAAATATCTGTCATTTCAAGGGTTAAGACACATTTCCACCACTTAAATTCAATTAAATAAAAACCACAAACAATTTTAACCCAAATAAATCACTCTGTTCACTATCAACCAATAAAATATTGCTTTTATTTGTCAAATTTGAATTTAAATTGATATCCATTTTTTTTTATCGATCACAGTAACGAATCTCAGTAACACCCAACCCAATCCATACATCGACATTACATTAAATCAATCAATTGTTACATTTTTTTATAAACCCTCATATACTTTTGTTGTCTATATTAAAAAATATAATCTCATATAAGTCTGACATTCTAAACCCGAACGTGTTATATTGGGGATATTGGACCAAAAATTAATATTAAATATAAATAAAAAAAATAAACAAACAACGTGCTTATTATTATTAATATTATTATTTGAAAAAATAAAAAAGGCAGTTCACCTATCAAAAGTTACAAGTTCAATAGATAAAATTCATTTGAGGTGGGTAGGACTTAAAATCCCTGTACAGACATGTCAATGTATGTGTATGTATGTGTGTACATGAAAAGGTAACATAAATAATAAAAACTGGTCATATTTTACTATATTTGACACTAAATTGACAAAAATAATAATAAATATTCTTTGTAAATTGATGACAAAAATAAAATTGAAGAAAAATAACGATGTTAGTAACAGGTAACGGTGTAAATTTATATCAAAGTCCATATGTTATTTGTTTCATGTTAAGTGAAAGAGTACACTGAACACATATTAAAGGTATCAATGCATCAAAAAATAAAATAACAATCAAGTTCTTGTTATTTATCTATAAGTAGGCATATAAAAGTTAGATATAAACTTAGATCGGATATGGAAAAAAAATTTATATGTTTGTTATTTGTTTACCTGTTGCAATCGATAAGTAATAAAAATAATAGAGAGAAAATCGGAAAGAAAAAACTTTTTTTTTATTTATTTTCTATTTTATAAACCTTTTTTTCTTCTACTTCTTCATCGTCTTATTTGTTTGTTTGTTCAAAATATTGCTTGTTAATGATAGTGAGTGTCGGTACTTAGATAAGATTTGATGGGATATCATTTAGAAATGTGTGTGTGTGGCATAAAATCAGAAAAAAGGACACGATTCAATGTATGAAAAGGGAAAATGGAAAAACTGCATGTGAAAGGAATAAAAGGAAAAAGGTACAACGATTAACTTTCAAACTTATTTTTTGTTCATTTTTTCTTTGTTATAGGAAAGTTTTGCTTCTGTAACTTTTGAGCTTGGTTTGCTTTTGAATAATAATAATAATAATTTGCTATTAAATATGTAACACAGTAAAAGTTTTCTGATATTTAAGTTCTCAATTTTATGAACGGTCATGAATCTGATACACACACACACTGGATCACTGAAATTGATAGTGATATGAAATGTACCCAGTGGCAACAGGCATGATGCTTGCACGATGCTTTCATTCAAAAAGCATCGTAAAAGCACGATGCCACATTTCCCGTGTTTGCATCATGCTTTGCATGCTTTTTGCATAATTTTATGAAATTAGGATGCTTAGCATGCTGTTTGCATTGGTATGTTCTATTTTGTTTGTTTAAGTAATAAGACCAATTTATAGTTTTAAAAATATGTTTCTTTTATTCACATTTAAAAGTAATTTTGCAGAGAATTTACATTTTTTTGGTTAATAAAAATTAGGATTAATTAACTTTTTAATTAATTTACATTTCACTCTTAATTCTAATTTTAAATTTAAATGATTATTTTAACAATTTCACAAAAATCTCATTTAAAAACTTAATTTTTTATTTTTACGCAATCATATTCTTCAATGATTTGATTTCCCACTTAAAAGCACTTTGAACTTGTCGACAAACAATATCTCGATTTTTTTTAAATTAATTAAATATTTTTCACACTTATTTTGCACTTTTTATTTAATTTTTTTTTAACAAGAAACACAACGCGTCTACTTTATTGAATGGCGATCACAGTTTGACATTATAATGTCAAAATTGATGCAAAAGCAATGCCGAGGAATTCAATTTGCATTATTTATGAATTTTGAATGCCTAGGCATTGTTTTTGCATCAGTTTTGATTCCATGTTGCCACTGGGTAAACAAAGTATAAATTTTTTGAAACCTTCAAGCTGAATACTGTTAGTGATTGATTTGATACTTCAATAAACAATATTTTA
Source organism: Culicoides sonorensis (assembly GCA_900002565.1). Taxonomy (NCBI): domain Eukaryota; kingdom Metazoa; phylum Arthropoda; class Insecta; order Diptera; family Ceratopogonidae; genus Culicoides; species Culicoides sonorensis. The sequence goes on along the minus strand of LN483353.1, from coordinate 2,205,788 downwards.
CTTTATGAAAACAGTACTCCAAATTTTAATGGAGTTCACAATCAAAGTATTATGGAAATTTTATAATCGATGAAGTTAAAAGTTACAAGAACTAAAATCAAATTTAAATTAAAAATAATAAACTGTCAACAATAATAATAAAAATAATAAAAATCCACATTGACAACCACAAAAAAAATAATGAATTGAAATCATCTCAATTCCATATGCTACCTGTTCCAATTTATTTTTATTTTTATATATTGATTTACTTTTTGACATATATTGAATTTTTACAGATAAATTCCATTTTATTGAATATTTACTTAAAAAAGCACTCTTTTTCATTATTCAACATGACTTTTTTGAAGAGTTAATTTGTATTGACATTTCATTGATTTTCATGTTTGTGAGTCGCATCGATTCTTTTTGAGATTTCAACGTAATTTTAATTTAAATGAGATCAAAGTTCATCATTTTCTGTGAAGATGGTACAGCGTTCAAGAAAAATTAGGGTTACCATACAAAAAATGAGAGTTGTCGTATAACGCTATAGACGAATGGAGTTGTACGTGAAAATGTCAACATCTTGCATTTGAGGAGCTTTAATGAGGGTTTTACATTTTGAGAAGTAATTTAAATTACATAAGCCTTAAATGAAGGTAAATTTTTAACTTTTATTACATTTTTTTAATATCATTAAGTCTTGTTTTCAATTTTTTAGTGCGTTTTTTTACACTTAATTGAGTTTTTGTATGTAACTTTTTACATACATGTTATTTTTGAACATACCATGTCAATACCAGAAGTGTATCGAAAAAAGTTGAAATAAATTAAATATATAAATAAAATAAATAATAAATATTTGATGAAGGTTTTCTTTTACTTTTATTTGACATAAATTACAATAATTCAAAACGCACACGTGTTAACTTTTTTTGAATTATTTTTTGCTGAAATGCAAAAATGACTCATATCACAAAAAATGTTTACATTAAATTTCATATTAATTTAAAGTTTCAATTAGTTTGCAATGTGACGAGTCTCATTTTAAAAATATCTCAAATAACATAAAATTCGTTTTTAGTTTTCAATTACAATAAAATTTATCAATAATCACGAATTTGATATTTAAATGTTATCATTAAACGATTACATTTACAATTTACATAGAAATACAAACAAAAAAAACAGGTCATTTGCCTTCTATGCATAAACTGTTATAATTATTATTCGAGACAAAACTATTTATTATGTTTAACATGAATTCGTATCATCGCTCTTATCATCACAGAAATATTTTGTACCTGTTTAAGTGCGATGATCGCTGTTTTGTTAATTTTATTTGATTATATGTAACTTGTTTTGAATTATTTCATTACAAGTTCGTGGAATCAGGATAAAAATTGAAAGTAGAAAATTTTAAATTTATGAAATTAAAATCAATTATGATGATTAATTATTATATTGTGATGATTTTAATTGAGTTAATTTAAAAGTTTAATATTAAAAAATAAAATATTATTAAGAGAAAAAGTTTTACGTCTTGAATACAATGAAAAACATTTCTAAGGATCTCGTAACACTGGAAGGTAAAAGTGGCCTGTAAACTACCAGTAGCACTATAAAGAGACTTCTGGAATCATTGCAATGGAATTTTTGACGAAATCGCAAAATCTACGCTTAGAATTCAACATCGAGAACTTGTAGACAGCGCCAATCAAAGACCTTTGTTATCTGGATCAGTCTCCAAACAGTGTTTGCAGTTTCAAATTAGAGTGTGACCAGGTAAGATTTTTATTTAATTATGAAAGGTAATTGAATTGAAGTGACGGTGAAAATGTGCCTTTAGTAATGGATTCTAAGAAATTTCGTCAAAAAGAAGAAGAGAACATCATCTTTAGTTCATATTAGAAAATGTTCTAAATCAATAATGACTAATAAAGTGATAAAGATTTAACGCAGTGTTGTCCTGATATATTGGTAAGTATTTTTAATGACTGTTTAAGAAGAGGTACTTGTCGTCATGTGTGGAAATATACGTCAGTTACATCAAAACTCAAAATATGCAATTCAGTAAGATCAGAAGATATGAGACCAATAAATATGACTCCATCACTTGACAAAATACATCAAGCACTAATGAAAATTCAATAAGACGATCATTTAGAGAAAAATAATATTATTACTAATTTCCAGTCAGCTTATAAGGGAAACACTCGTGTGAAACGACACTTTATTTGGTATTAAATGTTCTACGTCAAAAAAAAAACAGAGAAAAAAAATAATAATTGTATTCCTCGATTTAAAAAGGGCATTCGAAACTGTGGACAGGACTATACTGATTAAAAAGCTGCGGGATTATGGAATAAATGGAAATGTTTTAAAGTGGTTCCAGAGCAGACTACATTCAGACCATCAGTCGGACCCATTATACATGCTGGTTAACATCATCAGGGGGCCTTAGCTTTTATCCTGTCATCCCAAGCAGGCGCTACCTTTATCTAGCCTTTAACTCTTCAAATTGAGTAGCCGGAAAAAGGGACATTCGATATTCTAAAGTTTAATGATCGAAACGAAAATCGACCTGCCAACCTTAATATTGATAGTCCAACACGCTCAAGACTGAACCGTACAATCCACAATCTGAATCCAACTGTAGATTTCACGGCACTAGACAATCTTTGAAAAATATGTGTCCTTTTACTTAATTGACCTTGTGATAACCAACCTGAATATCCCTTCAATAGAACAGTCTTCAAATAGTCATTCCACTTGAACAAAAAAAACATCAATTCATCTCATCTCCTTCTCTTCAATTTAATTCAAAATAATTGACCTTAACATCATTCAACATCAGACACAGCAAAGAGAGAGATACATTTTAATTGTTCGTTATCACAAAAAGGTCATCAGCATCGAATGACATTTGCATGTATATTATCATCAAAGTTAAATTGAAGAACAAAGGAAAATTAATGACAAAATAATTGTATACAATTCAATCATTTGTTTGCATGTCTCATGTTTTGATAGAGACATTTAAATTGACGAAAAATTGAGTTGGAGAGAGAGTTTTTTTTCATTAAAAAAATTAAAGCAATATTTCATTATGACAAAAATTTCTCCACAAAAATCAAAAATAAATTTTAGCTAGAGGTAAAAAAATGTCAACGAATTTTCCTTTTTTTCTTCCTTTCATTAACTTTTTCCTTTTCAAACATTGATGGCTCCTTGTTAAACAAACTAATTTAAAACAAAGCAGCAACAACAACAACAAATTAATCATTTTTATACATTTAATGCTAAGAATATTTACTTACCTACAAAAAAATAATAAAACGGTCCTTTTTACCCAGTTCCGCCGTTTTACTTTGCTGCTATCCCTTTTTTGCTTCTCTTCAAATTACAAGCAAAGTAAATTTACTTTTTCCCTCACAATAGCTGTTTGTCTGCCTTGTCTTAATAACACTCCAGTTAAAATTGAATAAAAAATATTTATTGTAATAACACTACAAACAAGCAAGATACTTTTTCAGGCGATGTTAATTAGCGTTTTTCTCTCTCTCTTATTCTCTCGTATTATTATTTGTTTTATTTTTATTTTAAAAATAAGTTAAAATAGCAACACAATTAAAAATTAGTAATAAAACATCATAAATTTTATATAACAAAAAACACAATTCCAATTAAATTTAAATTATCAATTTGTTTGTGCAGTTCTGTGTTCCATTGAAATTAGATCCAATTTTTAATGGTCACTTTTTATTTGTTTGTCTTTGCTCTCGTTTCAGTTTCAGTCACTTTTAATGTATTTTTTTTTTGTTTTGTGTTCTATTAAATTTAATTCTTATTTGTGTTTATTTCTTTCTATTTTTTGTGCTCTTATTTTCTTTTTTGTGTTATGAATTGAGCTTCCTTGTGGAATCAATGTGGAATATTTATGGTATGCAATTACTTCTGGAACTTTTATTTATTATTGTAATAAATTGCGTCACTTATCATCAATAAATGTACTTTCTTTTACCTACATCATACATTTCTTCGTTCTTTTTCTTTTGGCTTTACTTGTTTATTTATTTTTTGTAGTTTTTATTTTTACTGTATTGGTTTAAAGTGCATTTTCTATTGTTTTTTAGCTTTTTGTGTTCTGTAAAACATTTATAAAATGAATGAATGAATGAGAAAACGTATAAAATTGCTTTATTGCTTCTCTTATCAAGAAAAATGGGTGTATAAAAAGGTCTTTTGATTTTGAAATTAAAGTGTATGTGCGTCATAAAGAACTCAATTTAGAGCATTAGGCTGAAATTGAGTGGAATGAGATTGGAATGTAATTTTTTTTAAAAATATGTCTTATTGAAGTTGAATTGGATACATTTTAACATGACAGAATACCCAAACTACTTAAACATTGGTTGTAAAATTTAATTTTTTGACTAGAAACTGTGGAACTTAAATTTTTGACCAGAAAATTGTGGAATTTAAATTTTTGACTCAAAAATTGTGGAACTTTAATTTATGACAAGAAAATTGTGGAACTTAAATTTTGGACTTAAAATTGTGGAACTTAAACAATGAAACAGAAAATTGTGGAACTTAAATTTCAGACCAAATACCGTAGAACTAGAAAGTTTTTACCATTTCATTTTAAGGTATTGGCCTGACAACGACGTGATAATATTATCAAAATCGGGTCACCCTATTTAATTAATAAATTCTTGTCAAAAACCTTGTAAAATTCATTTAAATATTGAAGTAATGAATTTTATTATTATCACCATAATAATAACAATATTTGAGACCGAGTGAATGAATATTCAATCTTATTGTTCCTTTGCATTTTAATTTCAAATGCAGATTACTTTTCAAATAAGAGAGATTACTTTTCATTCATAAATGGAACAAATGCATTTTAAGTAATTAAACAGGAAATCCAAAGAATTTATTATTCTATATGACGACAAAAAAAGATTACGAATTTTATCATAAATAAATAAATAATAAACAAAAGATGTTCAAATGCATTCATTTTGGAGCTGATGATTAAATTGAACATCGAGACAATGTATGGTAACATGGTAAGTAAAGTCTATTGAAATTTTAAACTAAAATTTGATTACTTTTCTTTTTAGGGCTTTGAAAAGATTTTATTTGAATACGATGTGTAAATATGATGATATGCAGTTCCAAACAAGGGATCAGGAATCAGACAAATCATCGAGTATTGGTAAGTATTTTGAATTTTAAACACTCAGTTATGAGGAAGGCTCAAAATAACTGCCCAGAAATCGTTCATTCGAATGAATGCTTCATATCTGAACAAAATAGCCCAGAATACACAAGGATCAGACTCCAGGACATCAATCAGGCTGACATTGAATTAACGTTATCATCATTAGAAGGCCTAAGAATAAAGAATCATCTCGCGAAGGAGGTCCAACATTATCTACCTTGTAACTCTATTAAAATAACCGGAAATGGGATATCTGAGATTTAAAAGTTTCATAACTCATGTGAAAGTCAAAAGGAGTTATCTTCAGATTCTAACGTTAAACTCAGTTGTGTCTTTTACGAACTACGTCTTTATTCAAGTTGGATTAGGATACCGCTGCTCTCGGATGACAGTATAAAAGCTAATGCCAACCAGTAAGCTCAGGCTAAAGATTTGCCGCTAACTTTAGATATTATAGGACACAATAGAACCTTTTAGGACTCTTGACCCTATTCTACTTTTAAAGTCTTAGTCTAACACTCTCAAAACGACATAGGGCTCTTCAAAGTCATGGCAGTTCTCTTATATTGTTTTAATCTGATCTACACTCTCAACGCAAAACTAGTAAGGCACCAGTGGGAGTTGGAAACCGTGTTCCCACTGGTTTTGGATTTAAAATGTATTGACTTTCTTAAGTTTTTAAACAATTCAAATCCTTATAAGATTTTTTAAAAGGGGGGATCTTTTCGTAGTATATTTTTCAAAATTTTCGTGATATTTCGTAATAATTTTCAGTAACATTTTTCTTGTTTCCCCAAAACAGAAGTTTAAAATTATTCCTAACTGTAACTAAAGCAATTTTATGCGTTTCATTCCTAATCAACATTAAAATTTAAACAAAATTTGCAATTATTTTCAATAAAATTCACTCTGCCTTAACACTACTGCTAAATTTTTCTCTCTCTATATATTTACCACATGTTACACAACAAAACCCTATAATTTTTAGCGTTCAAGCTGTAATTTAATGAAGAACAAGGTATAAAATACAGGCGTAAAATAACATGTATTTCTATTTATAAAGTGCAAGTTTTTAAGTGATGATTTATAGTTTGTTCTGTAGTAAAATTTTATAGAAAATTTGGCGTTACTTCTACTGTTATTATGATTATTGTGTTATTCTGGAAAGAAACAAAATATAGAGAAAATATAAGCAAAGCACAACAAATGCGAGTTATTTTTATTATTATTGTTATTATTTTAAGTTAAATTGCGAAAAAAAATCTTTTTTTGTTTGAATTTAGATTTGTATGAATAAATAAATTTGAATTTTGATGAGAGTGTTAGTTCAGAATTCAATTTACAATGAAATCAAAATATTTTGAGGTGTATTTGGATTTTAAATTGAAAAAATTTTAGTTTAAAGCATCGATTTTTTGATACAAAACTTTTAATAAAGACAGAAGCGTTAATTAGAACATGGAAGTCATTTTTCACCCTTTTCCTTGTATTAAGTAGCATTTTCTTTTGTTCTCTGATGCCTTACCTTTTTTTTCTTCATTTAACTGACTAAAACAAACACAACTTTTTATCACACAATACCTCGATAAAACAAAACATAACTTTTATATTTCTGGTTAAATTTAGCACTAAGACAAAAAAAACCGTTTATACACAAAAACCGACAATATCTCAAGTCAACACAATTCGTAACTCGTAACTATCAGGAGAATTCACATATAAAATGATGAAAGGTTTATTTACCCATGTCAAGGGAGAGAAAAAGTTCTTGTTTATTCTTCTTATATCAATGTTCATATAAAACACACTATTTTTCATTGTTATACATTTTTTATAAACAACAAAAAAAAAACGAGGGAAAAATTTACACATGATATCAATCTTTTTTCTGGAAGGATTAAACTTTGAATAAGAGGATGAAAAAAAGTTGTTCATACAAAAAAAGAAAATTCATTGAAAATAAAAATAAGAACAAACAACTCACATTTTAAATTAAAAAGAAAAAATGGGAAATTCTAACCACTGGGCGGTTTAGAAAAGTGCATTTCGATGGGACTCGTTTCATTGAATATAATCAAGTTTTAATTTAAATAATTATACCGCCATTTTGAAAATAACGGTGTTTTTGAAAATAACGGCCATTTTGAAAATAACGGCCATTTTGAAAATAACGGTCATTTTGAAAATTTTCCGCCATTTTGAAAAACTTTCGCCATTTTAAAAATTTAAAAAAAAATATTTGAAAAAATCGGACATTTTGGGGTTTTGAACATTTTCAGGCTCTGGAGCCTAATTCTTGAGCCCAACTTCTGAGCCCAATTCCTGAGCCTAATCTTAGAGCCATTAAGTTAAAATTCATTTTAGTAAACTTCTTCACCCAACAAAACATTTATAAATAATTTTAAAATTTTAACCGTTTTTAACGGTTTTTCAGGCTTCGGAGGCTCTAGAGCCCAATACCTGAGCCCAATCTCAAAACTAATGAGTTTAAAATCATCCTTAAGACTTCCTCTATCTAATAAAAAAAAACCCGACCAGGCTCCGATGGACCATTCCGGAGTTATGGATAGCGATCAGTGGTCGGAGTGTCAGAGTGTCAGAGTGACGGCGGACAAACCGTCTGTAATAGTGCATTTTTTCTTACGAAATGCACTAAAAATGTAAAGCGCACACATTTTTTCCTTATCAATTTGATTTAATCAAATGAAATTCACACAAACAGCGAAAAAAATGTAATTCCAGCACACACGTGATAATTTTACACAAAAGAACAGTATCGAATAATATGCAAAACACTGAATAATAATCAGAATAATATAATAAAATGAAAATTATTCTTATCCAATGTTTGGTAACTTTTCTTATTACATTATTTTTCGTAAACATGTTGAGCAGTAACGAATTACATGAATATCATTTGTTGTTGTTATTGTAATTTTATGATTATTTTCACATGTACACTTTGCCATCATGTCTTGTTTATAAGGTCAATTTCGTGATAAAATTAGATTAAATGAGCAATACAACATGCGGTGTGTGTTTGAAATGTAAGTGTATGAGGTAAGAAAGCAAAAAAAAATTGTACATTTTATTTATGGGTTACCATAATAATAAAATAAAACTAAAAAGAAAAACTAAAATAGTTCTTATTAGAGCAATGTGCTATTACTTGTATCTTGATTTGGGTTTATAGATATTTATAGATTTCATGTTATTTGTAAGGAGATTTATGAGGGATTGGACAGATTTATGAAAAAATGATTCATTATGGTAGTGTAAGTCAACGATACCGTCATCGTTTTTGGCTAAACTGATACTTCAAACTCTAAGGGGTAAGGTTAGGTAAGGTTTTACAAGGGCACCATCACGGTCTCAAAGAGTCCTGTTGTTCTATAAGAGGTGATTTTGCAGCCAATGTTATCCTTGGAATTAAGGATGGACTTATATGGAAGTAAAAGGAAGAGAGCGGGAGTGAAATCCTTTTTAATGCTGAAAAATATTTTGAGGGCCATATCCTCAAAAAGGTTCTGGGTTTGGCCTTTCGCTTCCTTTCTGGTGAAATCGTCTTCGATTTCATACCAGTAAATTCCCTCGTGTTTACTAAGACAGTCCAGCAGCCAGACTCAGCGAAAGGACGGTACAGAGACTACTAAAGTTCTAGAACTCGGCATCCAAGAGCACATTCGAACTATTAAAATCATTTGATTGACATGTTCTAGAGAAACTCTGTAAGGAGGGGAACGAAGTGGAAAATGGAACTGGGTAAGGGAGTGAAGATAACGAAAAGGAGAAGTCAGTTTAGAATGAAACGTCAAGGTGATTACACCAAAAAAACTAGTAAAAGAAAATTATTACTCAAAGTTTGATAAAGAAACACTTTTCTTTCGTGTTAAAGGCTCTTTTTCACTTAGATTGGTTGATAGAGGTGAGAAATTTCCTATTTGAGGTGAAAAATACCTCACAGCACATTGAAAACTTTCTTGTGTCAACTTAAGTTAGCATGCTAAGATCCCCATTAATGCAACTCCACACATCTGCCAAAGTTTCGGTTGATAAAATGCGAAAGGTTTTACAATCATGACTGTTCTTATTCGACTGTTATCTGTAGCAATTTTAAACTAGATTAATCCACGATACACAAACTGAAAGAAGTTTGAATCTTCTGAAAAGGGCCTGAGACCATTGTAATTTGTCTAGCACTGGTTGGGAGAGCTTCCAATTCACCAGCTGTGATTAAGTTTGATTTCAAACCCTGATGGGCCTCTAAATAAGTGCCTTCTGCTTAGGTCCCCTTTTGAGATTCATACTGACACACGCCTCATTGGATGTACTACGGTAGAAGGAGACCTCATCTAATTCTTGCTGATAGAACCATTTTTCCTTCTTTAAAAAACGCTTCAACTTCGATATACTTTCTTAACGAATCTCAAACAAATTCAATTTCAATAAAAAATGTTCACTGTAACACTGCACTTTATCCCAAATCCTTAATGTGCTTTCAATTAGACACAAAATATGTGTACTGAAGATAACAAGAAAACATGTCATTTTGTGCCAAAAATTGTAACACAACAAGTTTCAACAAGCATGTACTTTACCAATTACTTTGCAAAACTTATCCTCTTATTTGTCATTTCATTTCGTTATTTCATAAAAAGAAAAATATTTGACATGAAATTTTTCCTTTTTTTTTGTTGCTCTCAAGTTCATTCTTATTCAGGAGAAAACCCACTTTAAAATTGTTCTTTAAAAGTATTTTCTTTTATACATATATTCAACTTATTCCCATGTTTTAGATACATACATAAATTTTTTTGTATTATTCTTATTGTTTGACAAAATAAAATGTATTTGAAATGTGAAAATGTAAAAACTTTACAATAATTTTGTATTCAATCCCATAAGTCAGGTCATATGAGAGCAATGTGAGAATATTGTACTTTTGTATATGTTTAATTTGTAAATGACAAAAAATGTAACAAAAAAAAGTACAATTTCAATAATAATGACATGAAATAGCAACAAGAAAACCAAAAAATAAAAATAAAGTGTAAAGCTGTATTAAGGCTCTATTCAGCTTTTGAGTTGCGCATGTATCTGAGCTTTATTTTACTTATTTCATTTTTATTTTATTTTGTTTTGAATTCAAATCAAGAACATATGGCATTTTTGTGTATGGGAATATGCTGAATAGCATTTATTTCAATATGAATTTTGTTATATCTGCTCTGTCTTATAAGAGTTCAAGAATAATACAATGACGATATGTCTGTGTAGTTTTATGCGATGCATGCTTGTTTGTATGCATTTCTTGCAAATCTTTCTTTTCACTTGAAACCATAATAATAATAATTCATACATCGTACATGTTTATCTCTGCTGCTGCTGTTGCTTTTATTTTTTGCCACATGGATATACATAAACAAGTATCATTAAAAGGTAGGTCTTTGTATTTGTTGCAAAAATGATGTCATATTGTTCAATTTTCATACACAATGTACGTGATGAGTGAGTGTTTTATGTGAGTGTGTAAATAACATCAAATTGTGAGTTTTTGATTGAATTTACAGTGAAAGAGTAGGCTTCAGTTACAAATCAGCTATTTTGTTTGGTTGTCAAGTGGATTCAATGAGTCACAAAAATGATGGGATTCAGGTTCGAGATGCGCCTGTGTGTGTGAGCTCAGATCTCTCGCACCATATTTGGCGGTTTGTGGATTTTCTTTCACATTAAGCTTAGCCCTTGATTTCTTGGTGTTTTCACATGATCCGAGTAGTTAACGCCTTTGACTGTCAATCTTAAGGTTGGCATTTTGATTCTCGTTTCGGTTATGATCCCATCTTAAGTATTCCAATTGTTCATCTTAGTTGTATTTTTGATAAGTTCAACAGTTCCTTCGATGAATGAAGCGTTTTGATTGTCTTAGTTGGAATGATTCTATCCAATGTTTTTGAAATTCTGGCAGTCCCCGGAAGGATATATGAGACCTGTGTATAGCCAAACAATCTTCTTATGTGTTTGGTATACACAGAATCGCGGACTACCAAAATTGGTCTCGTATCCATTGTTTATTTCTTGGCCTGACAGTACCTATGGAGATACCACATTTAATATCTTTTGCTCTATGAGCTTTACAAGATCCTTTTCTAGCTAATTCATCTGCTCTTTCATTTCCTTTTATCCCACAGTGGCCTGGTATCCAAATGAGTCTTTAATTATTTTGTTCACCTAGATCATTAAGTGCTTTCAGACGTCTCCGTGTTGAGGAATGAGGCCTCAAAAGAAGATTTGCTATCTGACACTATTACTATGTTTCTGTTTGGGTATTCTTTAGAAAGCATATCACTTGTCCCGTGCATAAAAGCCACAAAGGATATGCTAATACACAGGTAAAGTGTCTTTTATGCACGGAACGAGCGATGTTCATAGCATACTTTAATGGCTAGCATTTCAGCTTGAAAAACAGTTGAGGTGTGTTCAACGCTATCGTAAATTGACAAATTTGTATCTCTTCCGTAGATACCAAAACCAGTTCCCTCTCAAGTTTTAGATCCATCAGTGAACCATGCTTCCTCGATATCATCATAGTTGTCCTGTAAATCTGAATTTAAATGGTCTTCAAGGTATATTAATCATCTTCCTATTCCAAGTTGTTAAATTCTTTCTGGTGATAATTCAACTCCCATGTTCCTTGATTTTGTCATGAAATCGCATACAAAACTAAGAAAACGAACGAAAAAATACATTTATTTATATAAGCATAATAAGAAGGAAGAAGAACTAAAATACTGAAACGAAAAAAGAGCATGCCAGACAATTTTTGTGACAATATCTGTGAACAATCTCATACCAAATACACACCACCCTCTCCTTCGTACATGTAACATATGGAATCCTAAGAAGAAATAAATGAAATGAAGGAACAAAAAAAAAACATCTGTGCAATTTATGAGTCTACACAAGTACATACAGAATTTTTGCAATATTTTGCACCCACTTTTTTTTGTTATTATTTTTATTATTGCAAAAATGATGACAAAAAATAATGAAGATTAAAAGTTCCCCTCATCTTATATTAAATGTATATTAATAGTCATTTCTCTGGTATATATTCGTCACAAAAATATTATTTTTCTCTGTTTGTTTCCACACTCAATTCAATTTCTTTTTTGCTGCTTTTTGCTGTTTCGTCATACTCTCAGATCATATACGTCATGCTAGGTTTTTAAACGATTTTATTTGTATATATGGGTGTGTGACTGTGTGTGTAGATATATTGAGAGCAAATGAATATGTTTGCTTTCCTAATCAATTTTTGGGTGTAATCCAATTTTCGAAAATTTTCTCTGTATAATAAATGAAAGCGTGAGCGAAATTTAGCTCTTGTTCTTACACTCGGGTGGTGCTTTTATTGTTCAAAAATTAATACCAACTTTGTGACTTGTTTCTCTATTCACCGTTTGTATTGTAAAGACAAAATAATTCGACATTGAAATGAATTTAATATTACAACATCATGGAAATTATAATAATACAAAAGAAAACAATTTTGTGATGAAGAAAAAAAAGAAAATTTTTTGTTGTTGTTCCTAAAGAACAGAAGTGAAAATGCATTTTTTTTTATAATAATCATTTTAATGTCTTTTTAATGACATATTCCATCAATACGGCGGTCGTTTCATGTTTTGTTTCTAATTCAATTTATTTTTTTTTTCACTAAATTATGATAATAATCGTTATTGTTTTGTACTCTCCAATCATTGAAATAGAGGGCAATGTGACACTAAAGCCAAAAAAAAGAAAAATTTCAATGGAATGATGGTGGCACGCACTCATGTAAAATTCATTGAAATTATTATTAAAATTTAATTTGACTTGAAAATTGGAAATTTTTTTTTATTTTAATCTTTTTAAACTGAATTATTTATATTTCTTATTTAAAAAAATGAAAATAATATTGTAAGACATGAAACAACTTTATATTTATTTTTATGTTTTTATAAACTAAAATCTTTCTTTGTTTTTGTTAGATTTTGATTTGTATTGAAATTCAAGTCTGGCTATCATATGTGTGTTAAAAAAACCATAAAAATTTTTATATTAAAAACAGAAGCGTAAATTTTTTTCTTCATTTTATTTTAATTAAAAATTTAATACAGATTGTGTATGAACTGTAAAACAAATCTCAACTAATTAAAAAAAAAACTAACTTTTGTTTATATCTCATTTCACAATTAGGCAGGACATTCATTCGTGCTGTTAAATGATACATTGAGAGATAATTTGATGGAATTTTATAAAAATCAATTCTTTGTTTGTTTATAAAATGCTTTTATATTCAGTTTGACAGACACAAGCACAGTTTTGTATTTTTATTAGATTTGATGATGAATTGAGTGTGATAATGATGACACTAAACAGAGTAAATTTTATTATTATTTGAAATAGTATTATTTTTTAATTGAGACACATTTTAAACGCTCTGATTTTAATGGGCTATGTCGTCATAAATTTAACTTAATGGCATTTTGTGTAATTAGATGCTGGAGCAGTAGCAATGGAATGTTATTTGATTGTTAAAATCTTTTTTGTTTAGATTTGTGGATGATGAAAGTGAGGCAATTGAAACAAAATAGCGAAGGAAGACTTGAGATGGATCATTGACCAGGAGGTAGTTTGGATGGAAGGACTTAACGACCATTTGGACAGGTAAGTAAATCTTGAATATTAGTAATATAAGACACGTGATATTGACGAAACTGAAACTAACACACAATGAGGTCAAAGCCCAGATCACATCGGTTTGCGGGATGTCTGTTAACTGCACACCCAGGCCATCAGTCAGGCTCATTTTTACCCAAAGCAGTCACCAGCCTTTAACTAGCCTTTAACTCAAATTGAGTAGCTTGATAAAAAGACTTTTGAGGCTGTAAAATTTCATAACCGAAGCAAGGATCCAACTGCCAACCTTAAAATTGATAGTCCAAAACCCTTACAACTGGCACAGTACTGAAAGGAAATGTATTGGCAGAGAGCCCTTTTGCGGAGTGAGTCTGAGCTATTTCAAAAAATTCATTTCGGAATGGGTGGAAAACATTTGAAATAATACCATCAAAATATACCAACATCTTCACAGTCCAAAGAGTTTGTGAACTGTTCAAAGAAAAAATCAGAAATGATCTTACAATTGGACAAAAAAGACATCAGGAAACTGACGGGTCTCCTAACAGGATACTGGCTTTTGCGCAGTCATCTTAAAATGATAGGAAGGAATGATTCAAACACCTGCAGGCTCTGTCTAGAAGAAGATGAAACATCAAAGCACATCCTCTGTGAGTGTGAAGCATTAGCTAGAGTGAGGATTCGCTACTTCAAGGAGGGCTTTCCATCTCCTTTTACTGTAGTTAACACAGATCTTAAATCAATCTTAAGATTCTTTGGTGAATTGGTGTATTGAAAATAAAGCTTTTCGAGCTGATCCATCGAAAGAAAAACAGCTTAGACGAGTCTGTCAGTTGTTTAATAGTATAACGTTGCCTTATTCCAATTCGAGTCATATTTTGAGGACATTTTAAGAAGAAGCATTAACACAAATCCCCTGACACACTAATCTCCACTCCTCAAATCCAATCTTCACATCTGGACACAAAACTCTTTACATATCACTTTCCAATTAATATTCAGTCCAATACAGTACCAATTAAATACATCATTCCCTGACCTACTTACATTTCGTTTGTATAAATATAGAAATTTTGAGAACAAAATGCAACGTATGCTTCAAAATTTTCTCATTCTTGTCTCATTTCAACAATAAATATCAGTTTAGTGTTCATTCAAAGTACATAATCTTATCAAAAACCTTAATTTAATTAGTATGCTAGGTCAGTTAACTTGTTATTATTAAGAATACAGTCATTATTATTTACTTTTCTTTATTTTGCTTTCGTTTCATTAAATATTAGTTTAGTTAAGTTTATTTTGTTTTTATTGAATTGCATTGCATAATAATTACATCTTTCATTTATTATAATACTTTTATATTAGGTCACATCGACGTTTGTCAGCAAAAACGTCGCTACAGCCTTTCTGGGCCATCGTAGACCCATAGTTTCTTCTGAAACTTTATCTTATTTTTTGCGGCCGAGGTGCTCGCGAAATAAAAAATTAGGGTGTCCATATAAAAAAATAGGGTTGCCATACAACTTTAGGTGAAAATTCAAAAAATTTCCACGAATTTTCCGGAAAATTCGTAAAAAAATATATTTTCAGAATTTCCTCAACCTAAGCTACAACTTTGCCGAAGACACCAAATACCTAACACGAACATGAAAAAAATTTTTTTGTACATACACATGAATTCTCTTAACAGAATGTGAACACATCAACTTGTAATTCAGAATTTTTGTTAAAAAAATTAACAATGTATAAAACTAAAAAGTGAAAAATAAAAAAAAATATAAAAAAAAATTTTAATGAAAAACAAAGTTCTGGACATTTCTTAGGAAGTTATTAACTTCTAAAATAAACTTTTATAAAAGGTAGATGGCTAACTAAAAAGTGAAAAACAAGAAGCTTACAAACAAAATAAAGTATTTGAGATTAAACACAAATTTGTTAAAAGTTGAATTTTGATTTCAGTCTTCCTTTGCTGATAAAACACAACCACCAAAGACCTTTCAGTTTTGTGAGTGCTTAGACCAAAGTTATTGTTAAAAAAATGTTTTAAGTTAATACTCAAAATTCAACTTTTAACAAATTTGTGTTTAATCTCAAATACTTTATTTTGTTTGT
>LN483353.1:830877-930095 GCA_900002565.1 Culicoides sonorensis | reverse complement strand
TAAAACTTGTAATAAGAAATGAATGTGATGTGAATGAAAATTTTATGTTGTATGAAAAAAATTTTTCCTGTACAATTTAGATGTAGGGTGTCTTAGGCAAAGTTGTTAAGAATCATGAGAAGAAAATTTTGGCATTAAAATTTTCCATTTTCCGGAAAATTTTGGAAAATCCCACCTGGTCACCCTATTTTTTTGTATGGACACGCTATATTTTTTTGATGCATAAACATTCACACACTGAATACGAACATAAGTCAAGAAGATACTTTGGGTCTCAGATGAACCGTTCGGACGTTACAGAGGTTCCAAAAAAAAGGAGCGACTGCAATATAAAACTTGTAATAAGAAATGAATGTGATGTGAATGAAAATTTTATGTTGTATGAAAAAAATTTTTCCTGTACAATTTAGATGTAGGGTGTCTTAGGCAAAGTTGTTAAGAATCATGAGAAGAAAATTTTGGCATTAAAATTTTCCATTTTCCGGAAAATTTTGGAAAATCCCACCTGGTCACCCTATTTTTTTGTATGGACACCCTATATTTTTTTGATGCATAAACATTCACACACTGAATACGAACATAAGTCAAGAAGATACTTTGGGTCTCAGATGAACCGTTCGGACGTTACAGAGGTTCCAAAAAAAAGGAGCGACTGCAATATAAAACTTGTAATAAGAAATGAATGTGATGTGAATGAAAATTTTATGTTGTATGAAAAAAATTTTTCCTGTACAATTTAGATGTAGGGTGTCTTAGGCAAAGTTGTTAAGAATCATGAGAAGAAAATTTTGGCATTAAAATTTTCCATTTTCCGGAAAATTTTGGAAAATCCCACCTGGTCACCATATTTTTTTGTATGGACACCCTATATTTTTTTGATGCATAAACATTCACACACTGAATACGAACATAAGTCAAGAAGATACTTTGGGTCTCAGATGAACCGTTCGGACGTTACAGAGGTTCCAAAAAAAAGGAGCGACTGCAATATAAAACTTGTAATAAGAAATGAATGTGATGTGAATGAAAATTTTATGTTGTATGAAAAAAATTTTTCCTGTACAATTTAGATGTAGGGTGTCTTAGGCAAAGTTGTTAAGAATCATGAGAAGAAAATTTTGGCATTAAAATTTTCCATTTTCCGGAAAATTTTGGAAAATCCCACCTGGTCACCCTATTTTTTTGTATGGACACGCTATATTTTTTTGATGCATAAACATTCACACACTGAATACGAACATAAGTCAAGAAGATACTTTGGGTCTCAGATGAACCGTTCGGTCGTTACAGAGGTTCCAAAAAAAAGGAGCGACTGCAATATAAAACTTGTAAAAAAAGGAAATAATATTAAGAGCAATTTTATTATGATAAATATTTAGAACATATGAAAACGTATGTTAAACTGAACAAAAAGGTTTGGCTTACAATTTTTTCTGTATTAAAGTTTTGTTTTGTATAAAGGAATAACATTTAACAGATACGCTTGTTCTATCAACTGTTTCAATAAAGAAATTCTTGTAATTTATATTCAAGTTCACATTGCTTTCAATATCGCACAAAATTACCAGTTTTAGTGAAATGAACAAAACATAATAATTTGCGTGTTAGAATATCATATTTGTGTGTGAAATTGAATGTTTCCTTTTTTAAATTCAAAATTTTAAAACCGTTGTTTTACATGCGGACACCTTGAGATGGGAAACTGTTTGCATGTTCTGATATTTATGTATTAATTTAATAATAACATTAACATTTCTGAAAATAAAACATCTTTTACTTAAATGATTCATGATTTTTTTTTAATTTAAAATAAAGACAGAAATCAAGTGCATGTTCAGGTATTAATGAAATCATAAATAAATAAATGAGATATTTTACACATGCAAAACAAAAAGTTTACAGAGAAAATTCAATTCATATTTAGGGTAACCTTGCCGCAAGACACACGAGACTTTGATTTGTTTTTGATTTTTAACGTATGTATACATTTGGGCACGGAATAACAGACAGTATTTGTTTTTTTTATGCACTAATTTATTGTTTGGTCAATCAATAATTTTCAATTAAACGAAAAGCTGTGCCGACTTGCCACCTGAGCTGAATATTCAAATGAGTTTGAAAAGCAAATAAAATGCACGTATGGCCACGCACTATCGAACTCCAATAATAATAATTGTTTCAATATGTTAATTTACAAGTATGATGTGAACACTTTTAATGGTTGAGTGCACTTTCGTTATTTATGATTATTGTTGAAAATTGGTAATTTAATGATCAAAAAGTGATCGAGGAAAAAGGAGGTCTGTTTGGTGGTGGTCACCTGTTGAATGTAAATTTTATATTATAATTAATTGAAAAATGCATTGTTTAGTTTGACAATATTGTTATTCTGTCAATAGCAAAAAAAAATAACTTACCAAATTGAACAATGATTGTCGCTTACATAATATTGAGAAATATATTTACAGTAATAAGGTAGAATATTGATAAATATATGAAAAATATGCAGAAGAAGTGTGAAAATATAATTTCTCTTGTTTGTTATTCGTTTTGTTCATATCTCTCAGTACCTGGATGTTTGAATTTTGTGCACTTTATCCTCCTTATACTTTATTAATTTTTTTTTTGTAATTCTATTCTTGACTATAAAATATTTAACGAAAGTTCATAGCATGAAGTGGTATAAAATCACGAATTGGGTTCTTTTGGCGCCATACAACCATAAACAGAATTGAAAACATTTAACACACAGGGCTTTGTATATTTGCAAAATAAATTTAATTTTTTTCATGGTTAATGATAATCATGAATGTAAATTGTATTGGGCTGTTAATTTATTGTAATTTTAAGTGACGTTTGTCAAGTGGAAGTCTTTCGAGTAGATTGTATTGTTTTTACTTAAATAGGAATTTCTTGAAACATTTGATACAATTTTATATAGTTGTAAGTCGTAGTTTAGTTTTCATAAAAGAAAACAGGTAAAAGCAACAATGTTTAAAAACCACAGATATAATAACATTATTTTATCTCAAAAAGTGCGTTTAGTTTATGTTAGATGTTAGATAATACCACCAAGATATTAAAAGTAGATAAAAATAGTATAAAAAACATCTTGATAAAATAATTAACAGAGATGCTTATGTAATTTTAAACTTTGAGTAATGAGTATAAGAAATTTTTAAATTACCTTGATTATTCGCATGCGTTTTTTAAAAAGGGTTAGTAAAACTGGGTTTCGATTGGACTCGAATACTTTTAAAACCTGAGCTGATAACTGTGAAGATAATCAGTTTCTGTTGAAAGTTCATTAAATTAATGTGTAGCAACCTTTGGCGTTTGAGTTGTCAATAAATTATAATTAGATTTTTTTTTGATAAAATTATAAAATTTGTTATAAAATTGTTTTTTTCATTAGAAATGTTAGGTAAAGCTAAAATAATTCAAGTAAATTTAGGAGTAAATTTATTATTTGAAATAATACAGGCATATTTGCTTTACGTACATTTTTAGTACCCTGAAATTATTGAAACAATCTTTACACCGAACTTTTGGTTCAAAAATAATCGAGACTCGGTTTAAAAGTTACCAAGATAGAAAATCAACCAAAAAATTTGATCGGTTGTGGTAATAAATTTTGAAACACGCTAATTCGGGTTATTTAATTAATTACTTGTAAATACAACAACTTTTCTCTTACATGTCATGCTTATCTTTTTCCATTATTACTAAACAGTATAATAAAATGAAGAAGAACATTTACTTAGCTGGACTTCAAATTAACAGACACATTTAATCTTATCTTTAAATCAGTAAGCAAAGCTTTTAAAATCTTTCGTTTCACTTCTGTACATTATCATATTATTTAAATAATGATTAGCAGCCAGATGATTGTCATAAAGATATAAACATTTAATAAACACCTTTTATAAGCATTTCTATTTAATAACAGAGACATTAACCGCGATAAGAAACGATAAATTTTAAAATTGTGTCATTTATGATTGTTTCTGTTAATATTTATATTATTGGATTGACTCCTGTATCTTTCATAAAGTAAATAAAGCACAATTTTATCTTATCTCAAAATCAAAGCAAGTTAAAACTTTTCATGACACCTCTTTATTGCACTAGTTATAGTGAAATTAAATTGATGTTTTTTTATGTGTTTTTTTTATCTTAAATGTTGTTAAAACTGCTTCATTTAAATGACTAGCAATTTTATATTAATGGTAATAAGACAAGGTAATAATAATATTTGTGTTTAATAGATTTCAATAATCTAGTCTGACAATAAAGTTTAGATCGATATCACTTTATTATGATTTAATTTTTAATTTAATGTGATGCATATTTTATCTGGTGCATTCCATTTCTTGTTTTATGCTTCTACTAAAAATAATTTTACCAGAAGAGAATATCTTACAAGAACAAATTGATATGGTTTAAACTATTTTGAAATTATTTTAATTTATGTATAAAGTCCGAAAGTTTTTATTCACAAAATTTTTTGATTTCATAATATTCATTATTTTTATAGATTATGGTCAATTATTTTAAGGTCCTCCTTATTTAAAAAAAAAATATTTTGGTTTATAATTATCACAGTAAGATTGAAAATATTACACAATAAAAATAAAAATGTACTAAGTTTATTTATTTCTTTTGAATTAAAAAATTACCAAAAAGTGCTTTTTACTTTATAAGGTAATTGAACGAAAGTTAATTTATTTGAATAATTCCAAATTTAGCATGAATACATAAATATTTTTATACATTTTGATATATTTTTTTGTTTGCTTTCATTATTCTTATATTTTTTTTAACTTTTGTTTTCAGTTTAGTTGTTGTTTAATATCGGCATATTTATATCAGTTTTATATAAAATAAAAAGTTTCAATAAGAGTACTTTTTTTACTCTTTCCTCGAATCATTGCTGTTATTTATAAATAAAAGTACAAAACTTTTTGATTACATGTATTAATCATATTGTTTTTTTTTTCTTTCATTTTATTTTATTAAATATAAATTATTTTCGAATGGTTTCAAAAATTTTCTATGCACTCTGTTCAGTGTTGGAGTGAATTTTTAGTGTCAACTTATAATGTCAATTAATTCGAATCATTTTTAAAACCAAAAAAACAACTAATGTTAGAAGTGCTTATTTCATAACTTGTTGGTGGTCATAAAATTAAAAGCACAATAGAAAAACCAAAACAATTTGATTATTATTGTGAAATCGAATGAAAATTACACTTCTTAACTGTAATATTGTATAAAAATTGCATTTAAGAGTTTTAAACATCTCAATAAAAATAAGCAGAATCATTAATCACAGCAGGAATCAACAATCAATTAATCTGTGAGAGTAGAACTGAGAAAAAACAAGCTGAATTGATCAACTTGTCTAATTGAAATCGATTCAAGTCAATGCTTTTTTATTATATGCTGTCTGTGAACAAACTGCAATTTTTTAAAGATTACATGAACTGATAAGTATCAATCACGATGTTTACTTCTTACATTTTCATGTTAAATAATTAAAATTAACTAGAAAATGATATTAATAATCTAAATAAACAAGCACAAGAAATTTAAAATAGTTAAAATGTTGCATTAATTTCTAATTAGTTGACAATTTAAATTGATTCGTACCAAGTTTTGATGTTATTTTTCATCTGTTTAGATGTAAATATAATTCAATGGCAATAATTGTAATAAAATGTAGTAAACTTATACTCACCTACTGATTTTATTATTATTAAAAGTACTCTTAATGTAACATCTTCAGCTTAACACGGACATGTAAATGTGCAAAATTATATGTTTTCATTTAATAACTTGTCAATTTGAATGTGTTGTCATCTGAAGTCAAACTGTGAGTTAAATGAGCAAAAAATTATATTCAATTGACAACTCAAATAAGATTATTTTATTTTCATATATAATATATACATTGTTGCATATGAGGCTGTTAGAGCATAGTAAATTCATATCGTTATAATTAATTGTCTTTAAATTTTAAAAGAGATATTGACATTTTGTTTAATGAAATGCGTTTTATTAGATTATTAAAATTAATAGTATTAATATGTGAAAATTTTTACAAAATATGTGAATAATGAAAACGTTTTTTTTTATCGAGTCACTCATCAATGTTATTCAGTTCAGCAATAGGAAATGTTATGAAGAAAATATATCCTTCAATTTTTTTTAATTAACAGATTATTTTCAAGGGAATATGAAAAATTATGTAAAGTGACGAATCTCGTAAGTTACACGAGTATAGTGTATGTTTTTGTCAAATCGTTAAAACATCCTTTGTGCCTAACGACAGAGTTTGTTTTCGAAGTGTATCACTTTTCACTGCAGTAGTTTTGAATTTACAGTTTGAACTGCTTTGGATAACTTTTGATTACTTACAAAAGTGAGTTTTTCCTTACTTTTCTTGATAGAAAGCTAAAGATAAAAAAAATTATATCAAAACTTTACAGAGTCAATTCAACAAAAGTATAAATTTTCTGATATAGGAATTTCAATATCAATTTATATTAAATCTACACAATTCATATAATATTTTGCTTTTCTCAATTATTTACAAATAGCAAAAGACGTTATCATGATTTATATTTGTGCAAAATCGGACTTGGGTAGGTGGACAAATCTTTATCGATTGTTTAATTTAAAGAGTTTGTTCATGTTATGAAATGTTTTCAAGCAGCACAAAATAAATGTGCGTTTATTGATTCAGGTCATCAACAGGTCTTGGGAAGGTGCAAAAAACGATTTAAATAATTCAGTGATGGAAATTAAAATTTCATTATCATATACTTAAAATTCACATGAAAAAACATCTAACCCTATCCTGAACTTGTTGCTGAACCTGTAAACGAAATTTGATATCGGTACATTATACTAGGTAAAAATAATAATAATAAATAGTTTCAATTATTTTTTTTTAAGATATCAATATTACTTATTTTTTTAATTTAAAAGGTGAGATTAACCAAACGAACAAACACACCCAAAGGCCATTTTAAATAGGATCAAGTTATATGATTGCGAACATGTAAAGAAAAAAATAAAAACAAAGTGCAAACAATTTACAGAGTGAAACAAGAAAAACAAATATAAAACTATTTTAAATTAAAATAAGAACAAACTAAAAGGTCAAAACGTTGTGTGGTGTCCTGCTGAGCCATATGAGCATTGATTTTATAGTTTTAAATGCTATTTCTTTCGTTTTAGTGTTTTACAAGCATTATATTTAACATGTTTAAAACTACTTCAGTGAATATAAAAGAGAAAATATATTTTTTTGTCTAGTTTGGTTTTACAACAATTTCATATTGCCATGAAGTTTTAAAGAAATATCAAAAATATTACTGATGACATGCAATCATTTAATAAAAAAAATATATGCAAATCAACATTCAATTTTCATAAAAAAATGATAGACATTAATGCAAATAAAAAATAAAAACAAATAAACAAACAATTCATTTCATTATAATAATAGTCATAAAATAAATAAATAAAATGATTGTCTCAATCATTTATACAATTCATAAATAAAAGTTACATGCACTTACATTGTACAATTGCAAAAGTTTTTTGCATCTGAAGGCAAACATTGACAAATAATCATGATACAAATGTCGATTACATCATATTGAATGTTGTGTCGGTCTCTGATTTTTTGATCTTTCTTTTCCATTTTTTTCCTTCTTATTAAAGTTTAAAATTTTTTAATTTTGAATAAAGAAGATGTCATGTTTCTTTTACAAGATTTGCTAATAAATTGTTAAAAGTGTATCATTAACTCAATCTTATAAGATCCTGCCCTCCAGCTATTGTTAAAAAGACTATTTAATTTACAAAAAAAAGTATTTTTTTTTTATTTTTCTTCTTATAAATGAATTACAAGACATTTTTTTAAAACGAATTTAAGTTAAACACACTTTTAAAAATAACACCTTTATACATGATAATATATTAATTGAGAAAAAAAGAAGAACAACAAACAATGATTTAAACATTTAAGAAGAGAGCATAAAATTTGTTGTTATTACAATGCTAAATGAATTGAAATAAAAGTGAGAAGAGATTATAAGACGACCTCAAAAAATTAATGACATCAAATAAATTTAAATGACAATAAAAGTTTTAAAATTTCTTAAGTGTTGCCTGTGGATTTACTTTTAAATACAGCTTAAAACATTTATTACTTTTTTGGAGACGCGTGGTTCAAGTAATCCAAAAACCATCATTAAAAATTATCTTATGTTCTTTAAAAGTTTTATGGTTTAACTAGAGAAAAAAACAAAATATAACATTTGTGAATAATTACTAATATTATATAAAAGAAAAGTAACAAGCCTTTATTTAAATATTTTTGATAAATAAAAGGAAATGTACGGAAACGTTACAGTTACATCATTGATATAATCAGGCGCGAAGCCAGAAAAAAAAGTCTGAGGGGGCTTGACTCCAAATTTTTTTTAAATTAACTAATTAACGGACATTTTTTCTTTTTTAGCTACTTTCACTAGTTACCACCAGGTTTATACATTCAATTGAATTTTTTGTCAAAATTATCCTGTTGATGAATAGTGCTATATTCGTTAATTCTTATCAACAAAAACATCTGAACAGTTACCGTTACAGTTGAGTTTTTTAATTTAATCTTACCGCACAAACTATTTACACTACAAATACAAACATTACTACTTTATCTCTATATGCTTTTCATAGAGAAATGCGGAGCTGCGAAGCAGCGGAGCATTTGTAATCAGAATGATTTGTTTTATCTCTCATTTTATCTCTTATTTATTTTATCTTTTATATCTTCAAATATTCTGATATAAGTTCAGGTATGAAAAAATTGCAAGATATAAAAAAAAATTATTTCATTAAACTTAAAACATTTTGATGTTAAATGCTCCGCTGCTTCGCAGCTCCGCATTTAGGTATAAAAGGATAAAGAGAAAAAATTATTCTGATTGCAAATGCTCCGCTGCTTCGCAGCTCCGCATTTTTGTATGAAAAACTTTGAAGAAATTATATAAAAAATGCATTTAATTTCCCATGTCGACATGCATGTTAACATACACATGCATGGTTTTTTACATGTAACATATTGAGAACACTAAATAAAAGTATTAAAAAAAATTTAAATTTTTAATTTTTTTAAAATTTTTTATATACCGTATATACCAGTAGATATACGGTATATACTGGTAGATACGGTAACCATAAAACAATATTCGGTTTCCGCAAAGTACAGTCTGTAAATATATGATGTGCTCAAACAATAAATCCTAATAAACCAATTGCTAATATTGCATAAATTATACCTAGAGAACCAAATGTTTCCTTTTTACCTCTTTCTTGGCTAATAATATGAGAAATTATTCCGAATCCAGGTAAAATTAAAATATAAACTTCTGGGTGTTCAAAAAATCAAAATAAATGTTGGTAAAGAATTGGGTCTCCTCCATCCACCAGCAGGGTCAAAGAATGAAGTATTGATATTACGATTGATTAACTCACTAATAAAATATTTTACTAATTGTTTATGTGTTTCATTTGAACCGTGAATATTATTATTTATAGTTCATCTTTAAAAGTCTGAGGGGGCTGAGCCCCCTCAAGCCCCCTCCGTAGCTCCGCGCCTGGATATAATATATTATTGCTTTTGTGTTTTATTATCCAAATATCTAAGAAGCTGGTTAAAATGTTAAAGATTAACAGAATTCCATGTCTAGGTAGCAGAAAACTAGATGTATAGTGGAGATGGAAATGGGTAGTATTTTTTAAGTTTCAAGATTGAATTCAAAAGTTTTTGTCAATCGAAATTGTCACCTTCATTAATTTCGTTTAGATTTATTAATTTTTAACCCCCAGCGACGAGGCCTTACCAGATTTTCAACGATTATTCGATTAGTTGATCTCTCAAATTTTTTCTATCAATTTTCGATATATAGAAAAAAATAAGCCTTTAAAAACAAAAATACAGATACTGCTGAACCGGGAGTTTAAGGATAAAAGTCTAGGCTACGTAAAGAAACAAGACAAAATCATTTTGAAAAATTATATTATAAGAGGATATCTAAATTCTGATGCTAGAAGATTAGATGCTTTTATATGAACTTTTAAAGTTATTTTCTTTCACTGCACCAAAAAAATTGGTTTTCATTTAAATTTATTTTATGAAATTATAAAAGTTTCTACTTCAGAAGCTGAATTCAGAATGATCAAAAATTAAGTGAACAACATTTCATCAGGTTTCTTACTTTACCGATCATTAAACTCTTTTGTTACTTTTTTTCCTTATCTCATTGTATAAAATATGTAATGTTGATTGAAAATACATTAAAACAATCTTTCTACACTCATATTATTGTATGTGTTGTGATAAAAAGAATATTTCATGAAATTGTCATGTTTCTCCTTTCTTTACTTTATTACCTTCAATAAATAAATTTTTTTTTTTGAACGAAAAAACACCTTTTAAATAAATATCAAATCAATAACTCACTGATTGGCAGGTTAAATTATTTTATAATAATGAAAAAAGGTGAAGGAATTTTGTATTTTACTACTTTTTTAAATTTTATTTGTTTTTGATAAAAGAAAAGGTAGTCGTTCATTGTATTAAGAATCATTTAAATCTTACAGCAAATAATGTCCGAATATTTTAAGTAATAAATTGTTTGTTATTTTATGCTTTTAATAAATAAACCAAAAATTTAAAGATACATATGATCATTAATGTAAGAAGTGTAAGTATGAAGTGCAAAAAACACACAAAATACTTTTTTTTTGTTTGTTTTAATCGGCGCCGCATATCTTGTTTAATCTTTTTACATTCCAACACGCGTTTCTTCACAATTTTCTCATTTATTGTAAAAAGTACTTAAATATTGGTATTTAAAATTATTTGTGTCTCATTATTTAATTGAATTTCTACTAAATGTATTAACGTGCAAAAATTATAATGGAAAAACTTTATTATAGACTTGAGGAAAAAATATCTTCATATTGTCTTAAAATATTTCTTTTAAATTGGAACAACTGTAAAAGTAATTAAAGATTCTCTTATTTTTTAAAATAAGAGTTAATGTAGTTGTCTTTTTAAATACTAGCACGATCATTGTTCTCACGTGTGATCAGTCTTTACTTGCATATATCTCGGTTGTGTCAATGAGGTCAACTGCAATTTTCATAAAATTTGAAACAAAACTAATGAATATTTTTTAGTGATTATTACTTATAATTATAATTGATCACTATAAAAAATATAAAATACATTACATAAATTTGAACGAGAAGAGAAAATTTTTTGAGCCAGATAACAAATTTGATAACCTAACATAAATAATTTCACATGCCTTATGACTTTGTAAATTTTGAAGTCAAATCACATTCCAAAAAAAACACAAAAAAAAACATAAAAAATTTTCATGCCAAATTATAATTGAATTTCGATTTGCTCATGTGATCTTATATGCATCTCAAAAATTTATCGATTTTTTACATGCAAACTGTTTTAAAAGTAAAATTTCGTAAATGGTCAAAACGAGATAAGCAAACAATGAACCACGCGTTAATTTTTATTTTCATTTCATAAAATATGAAGAACAATAAATTTGCAGATCAATCCCTTAAAAATTGAATTTGACACGGCTTTTGTTAAACTCACTTGAATTATTTTTTGCATTAAAATTTAAACATTTAAAAGAAAAATAAAAGAAAATTATAAATAAGTGTAATTGAAGGTAAAAATGAGTGATTCATTCAAGCGCATTACCATGATATTGAAATTTATGCAAATTCTCAAAATAGCATTTAATTCAAGAAATCTTAAAAATATATTTTTTTAATTTAAAAGCAAGTGAACCCAAAAAAAAATGATAAGAATTCTTATTTTGTTAAATATGTGTAAAAATGAATTTGATTTTATTACTTTTACTTAAGTAATTCATGTATAATGTTCCATTAAGCGCTTTAATTATAATGGAGAATGTCCTATTTAAGTAAAGTGCGATATTAAAGTGTAAAATTTGTAATTTATGTTAATAAGCTTCCTGAGGCGACACTTAAAACTTTTCATTTTTAAGTAATTTTTTATGGAAGTTTCATTTAAAAAAAACGAAATTTAATTTAACAAGACGATAAAAGGATTAATTGCACCTGTAAAACGCGATACAGAAATATATTTCGTGCATTTTTAAATCAACAACGAGATAATGGAACAGCAATAATTGGTTGGTTTCTGTCAAAAACTCACCGTAATTGATTGTTATATTTTAATGCCAACAAAAATAGTATTGAGATAAATGTAACATTAAATTAGGTCTCTAAAAATCCAGTTCTGTGTTTTATGTTACATTTTTATATACTCAAAATATATAAGAATAAAAATCCAAATAAATTACAACGAAAATTAATCATATTTATTTATCTTTAATCAATCACTTTTTACCTGCATATTAAATTATGATAAAATTTAAACGTTTAAAAGGTGATGAAATATATCACTAGATTTTAATCACCAATAAGTCTCGTTCAGTTTTTACGGTGCAGATAAATCGTTATTCAAAAATGTTTACTGATTACGTGTGGACAAAAACATTAAATTATTTACCTCAAGGCATTGACACGAAACATTCTTGATCAAACATGAATTTTCATGTAATGTTATTTCTTTGTGTCAACACAATGCAATAATTCTTGTATCTTTTATGGACAGATCAACTTCAATTTTGGTGAATTTTTAAGTGTCTTCTTGTTTTTATTTTTGACAAGACACCCACATTACAAAGATGTTGAATCCACTTGAAGGAACATGATCTAATTTCAATAATGCACTGCAATCTCCGTATTATAAGAGTGTCGTAAAATTCATATCGAAATTATTTTTCAGTACAACGTCTGTCGTCAAAGTTTTGATTGAAATGAAGTGAATATTTTATTGTATCACTTTGATATTAAAGCCTCATGTATCCTTAAAATGATATTTTGTTGACTTAACTCGTTTCTCGACTTGTTTTAATATTTTAATACAAAATTGTGAATATCTTACTTTTATTTTAGTAAATCATAAATCATTTAAATTAAAAAAAAAACGAATAAATAAAACCAAATATACTTTCGTGTTTACTTTACTCTGATTACAATTTGGGTGGTCCTCTTTTTACACCAATTATATTAAGTGACAGTTAGATGATGACAGAATGTTTATAAATTATGCTACAAAATAACTTTTAATTTGTTTTATCTGGAAATCTTGTGATGTATCAAATTCATTTTATTTTTTTTCGTGTAAGATGAGATTCACAACAATGTTAATTTCTTCCTGTATTTTACAATAATCGTATGAATAGAAAAAAAATGGGAAATTCTAACCACTGGGCGGTTTAGAAAAGTGCATTTCTATTGGACTCGTTTGATTGAATATCATTAATTTTGAAATAAAACGACATTTTGAAAATAACGGTCAATTTGAAAATAACGGTCAATTAGAAAATAACGGTCATTTTGAAAATTTTGCGCCATTTTGAAAAACTTTCGCTATTTTGAAAATTTAAAAAAAAACATTTGAAAAAATCGGACATTTTGGGCTTTTGATCATTTTCAGGCTCTGGAGCCTAATTCTTGAGCCCATCTTCTGAGCCCAATTCCTGAGCCTAATCTCAGAGCCATTAAGTTAAAGTTTATTTTAGTAAACTTCTCCACCCAACAAAACAAATTATAAATTTTTTAAAAAATTTTAACCGTTTTTAACGGTTTTTCAGGCTTTGGAGGCTCTGGAGCCCAATCTCAAAACTTATGAGTTTGTACAAATCCTTATGACCTCCTCTGTCTAATAAAAAAAACCTGACCTCGCTCTGATGGACCATTCCGGAGTTATGGATAGCGATCAGTAGTCAGACTTACAGACCTACAGAGTGACGGCGGACAAACCGTTTGTAATAGTGCATTTTTTCTTACGAAATGCACTAATAAAGGAAAGTATGATACATCCAAATTTTCTTTATGGCCCCTCAAGACTCATTTAAAATTGCATTTACAAAGTTTTAAATTCTTGCGGGTTTGCCTGCTGGTCTGTCGAATCTATCATTGAGTGTCCATTGAGTGCTTTAATATAGGTGTGTAAGTGGCTATTTTAGTCTTGTTCTCACTTTAAAAGAAAAGGCTTTTTTTATTTATTTTTTTCAACATAATAACTCACGTCAATTTTAAGGCACGTGGTCAGAAACAGATAATAATTCATATTCATACAACATAAATGGTAATTTCATGGATGAGTAAACAGTTTTTCACGATTGCTAATATCGTATTATTTTATTCGAGCGTACTATAACACATGGTTTCAATCAATATTCAATATCAATAATGAGTTTTAATATTCTTTTAAATTAAAACAAGTCGCCTTGGACTTTTGTGATAAAGTTGAGACATAAGAAAGTGGAAAATTTGTACTTTTTCCACGTACATGATACAAAATAAATTTTCCAACGCAAAAGTCTTAAATTTGAAGTTTGGCATATCTTTATGTTATTGTGTTGTTACATATAACATCACTGAACATCAGAAAAGGAGTGCTTTACTTAGAAATTATCTTAATATAACTCAGATTAATATATAGAGCACACCTTTGAATCTTTTGTTCGATCCACTTTGGTGGTATGGTATCATCATTCTTAGAAATGCTATTAAATAAGTTAGAAATCAATATTCGAATGATTTAAAATTATATGAAGTTCGTCATAAAATTTATAAAGTTTATCGTAGACGTTATTTTAAGTAATGGTCAGATTTTTTTCTTTTTATTTTTGGGACATCTTAAACTGTCACGCAAGTAACCAAAAGTGAACAAATAATTGTTGTGAAAATTTTATTGCTATCAATATAACAAAGAAAATTATCATGATAATAACTAGTTTTGTACAAATGACCATACCAAATTATACACATTAACTCATATTAAGAATTTAAAAGAAAGGCCTTGCAAAGCTATTTTAAAAATCGATAAAAGTTCACATGATTTTTTTTTTAATTCAATCGATTATATCATTACAAAATTATAAAAAAATAAAAGATGAATTGCATGATTTGTCTTGTTTACACGCTTAGCTTAAAGCAGAAGGGAAAAGTCAAACAAAACAAAATATTTTTCACGTTTTTTTTAATAATATTTCTGACTAATTTTATTCTATATCTTTAATTACAGAAGAAACTTCCTTACCGATTGAATTGGAGGAGTATCAAGGAAATTATTCTGCTTTTATCTTAGTGTGTAAAGAAACAAGCCAAAAATAAAACATCACTATTTCCCATAATAATTGTTCCTTATTATTCATGTTGTGACAAAAAACTCGAGTATGAAATGTCAAAAAAGGAGTTGAAACTGTAAAGCAAACGGTAAAGTATTAAAAATATTAAAGCATATGCGTATAAAATTGCAATAAAATTATCGAGTTCACATCAAAATAAAACAAAGCAACAAATTATGTAAAGAGAAGTGTTTTTTTAATGTGAAAAACATTTTTGGGCGTTTCGATTTTGTGTTTATGTGGTACATAATTTTGATTTTATGTTAAAATTTATAAGGCAAATGTATTATTTCGGCATTTTTTGGTATAATGAAAGGTCTTCTTATCGCGTGACGTTACGCATTTTGTTGATGAGATGCGGAGCTTAAAAGCAAATTAAATTGGTGAAAGATGTGTCGTCATGTTTCGTTGTTTTTGGTTCGTTTCATGCATTTTACAAAACAGATAATTTTTAATAAAACACAATTTATTTTTGGAACATTGTAATAAAATTCTTGAAAATGCCAAAAAAAGAAAGAAAAATTGTTTGAAATTCTCTAGGATTTTATAATTATTTATTATTTTAATGATTTTTGAAGAAGAATTTTTGATGAAAAATAATACCGTCTATCTTGAAATATTCTTTTCTTAAAGCTTTTATGCCACCGTAGAATTTCTTAAAATTATATTTTTATGTATAAATTTTATTTTAGGTTAGACACGACTCTTATCTTTAGTACTTTCTTTCATTTTGATTTCATTTTAAATTCTTCTGAATGCGTAAAAATTTTATATTTATAAAAAAAAAAATATTAAATTAGCTTTATCCGACGGTCCGTATTTGTAAATTGACTCATAATCTTTTTACTCTTTCTATTAGAACTTATTAAACTAAATATGACAATTTATTTAATCATTAAGTGATCAAACATTTCAAATAAGAAGAAAATAAGAAAAATGCACTTTTGTAAATTATTTCATTTTTTTTGTTTTCTATTTTTTTACTATATTAAGCTAAGGGATAACATTTTATTACTTTAACCATTTTAAAACTGGTGTAAGATTTTTTTTTTAATTAGTAATTTTTAGTAAATTGTTTAATTTTTATGATGAAGTTGTTTTAGTATTATAAAGAAGAAGAATCAGTATATTTTTTTTATTTTCAGTGACTCATAAATTTTATATTTCAATTAAAATTACTTCATTAAATTAACTTATCAAGAATTGTTAAATTATTAGTAAGCGACTAAAAAAAGAAATAAAAATTTATAATATTATTTAAATGGACTAAAACGTATTTTTTACAAAAATTCACTATATAAAGTAGCTTCGTTCGAAAATAAATAAAATAAGGTAAATTTTCTAGACAAAAAGAGCCAATAGAATTTTTTAAATCAGATTTTGTAATATTTCCCCTAAGTCAATTTGCTTATTGATTCATACTATTATATGTAATGAAATTTTTTAAAATTAATCTTATTAGCTTATTTGAATAAAAACCACACGGGAGACATTGTTGACATTTCGTAGCAATATTTCATTTGAACTGAAAGAAGTTGAACAAATACTCGACTAAAAAGAAAGATCCCATGAATTTGGAGTAAGAAGTAAATATGAAATGATCAACACCCACAATTAAATTTATAAGTTGAATGAAAAAAAAATATATGATCAAACTCAACTTAGACCACCTCATCGTATAACTCAGCAGTAATGCACAAAAGAAACAGTATCTAACCAAAATTTACTTTTTTTTATAAACATGAGAAAGTCAAAATGTTAAAAAAATAACGTATCAAAAGAAGATTAACATTTGAATAATAACAAAAAGTAATGGACTGATTTATATCATTAACGATATTTTATCTTTGAACGAATTTGACTTCAAAAAAAAATTATTATACATAGAACACATTTAAATTACCCAGTAAAGTAATTCGTTGAAAAATTTTGCTTCCATGATAAAAGCATTTCAATTCAAATTCAATGAAATGTGCAAGTAAATTGTCGCTTACACTCATTAATTGAATTTATCATCTTCGCCTCATGTTTGAAACACACGCTGAGGTGAAATGTTAAGCTTGAATTTAGTTTTTTTGTGTTGTTTAGTTACCATTTATAACTGCAGTATTTTAACAAATTGCTGTCGTCTTTACATATCAACCACATTTTTCATCTCAGGCTATACACGAATAATGTAATATTATTTTCATGTCTCATCTATGAACATTATATAAATGGGAAAAAGAGATCATGTTAGAGTGATACAGCAGATTAATTAAAATCATATTTGTTTTTAAAGCTAAATAAATTGTTTATGTTCTGCCTGACTTGCTTAGAAGAAAAGACGAGTTTTTGAAATTAAATAAATAGATATAAAAAAGAAATTTTGCATGTTTTGTTGTCTCATTGTTAGAATTAGATTGTTGGATTTAAATGTTTGTGTGTTGATTATATAAGAAACTAGAACTTCGAAAGAATGCTTGTAAAACTCAAAACCATTGGGGTTTTTACTAGCGGCCAGTAAGATATTTTAACCAATTGAAAAACCAGTGGGAAACTTGTAATACAGCTGAAAATAGTTTTGAAAATTTTGTAAAATTTTTAATTTGGATTTAAAGTGTTCCGTTTGTCATTTTACAAGTTTTAATAATTTTCATTGTCTCACTGTTTTTTTGTGCCGAAACTGTAAAACGTTTTTTAGTTGCGAAAAATATTTAGTATATGAATATAAAGTGTCACTTTTTAAGTTTTATTATTTATTGCATAAATGTAAGCACATGCGGAATGTGACTGAAGAATGATCATCTTAAATATTCATCATTCATACAAAAAGTGCAAAAGATGGTAAATATTTCACAATGATATTTACTGTCTTTTATCTTAATTTTTGTTCACAAGAGTACACCTCATTGCATTTTAAGTTTATCTGAGCAAACATTGCAACAAGTATCATCACTAGGAGTGATGCTTCAAATTAATAATGAAAAACATTGTGTTATCTGATGAAAGTTGTTATAATAGTAATAATAATAATATTTATTTAGATTTTGTGTTACTCAAGAACTCGAGAAGAAATTTTTTGAATCTTAAAATGGAACTTGATAAACAATTTTTGAATATTAAAATGTTTTGAATGAGGTATTTTTAATCTGATAATTTTTGTTTTTTTCTTTAATGAAAAATTAAACAAACTGTGTGAATATTGTTAATTCTCATGATTTATTTTTATTGAAAAAATTAGATTATTAGTTTAGACATGTATTCAAAATTCATAAAGTCCAACCTTGAACCACTCAGTTGTAAATGCATCTAAATTGTCTAGCTTATGATAATTACTGTTGGAAAAAAGTAGCACAAAAATTGAAAATCCAAATTTAAATTGATGTATGTGCTCATTGAAATACGAATAATAAATGTTTATGAACAAGTGAATTACAGAAACAGCATGAATGAATGAATATTATTTTAAGTTTAGTTATGATTTATTCATATCTTACTCTTATGATAAAATTAATTTTTGTACTGAAACGCATATTGACAATGTCTTAATAAATTTATTTAACATAAAGTTTTGAGAAAATGTTATTTATTTTCCATTTTTTAATGATTATTTAGGTGCATTTGATTAGTCATAAATGGGATGATTGGGTTTTTAATGCAGGTGTTTAAATTTAATTGAACATACATTAATATTTTTTGATTTAATAAAATTTAATCATATTTTTTTGATCATGCTACACATAAACATGTTTATTTTTGATTGTACATGTGGATATTTTTTGCTAAGAAATGTGAAATTCACACGAATCCTTGTAAATTTTCATACTATTTCATATTACCATGAGAATGTCCCTCCAATCGACAGGAAATATGTAGCAAGTAAAGCTGTTCCACCTACACCTTGATCTGTTTAATTTCACGGAAATGTGAATAACAAATAAGTTTATGAAAAACTCAACAACGAATTAATAGATGAAAGAAACAAAATAAAATTGATTACTATCAAAAACCATGTTTTTAAACACATAATGAATTATTATGCCGAGATTGATAGTGTCAAGTTAAAAAAAATCTAAAGATATGTTGCACAACAATGGTTTTAAATTAAAACAAACTCAATTTAAATAAACGAAAAAGATATTATCAGTATACTTTTTCAACAAAAATCTTCACGTTTGATTTATTTGTTCAATTTTTTTTAAATATAATCTCAATAAGCGCCATCAGAATAACACAGCTTAACAAAAAAAAGTCGATGTCATACTATTGAGAAATCCCGAAACACGTCAAAAAGATTTTTCAATCCTGATTATTTTCCACTTTGAAATTTTAAAATTCACTGATTCGTGTTTGTTTTATGAAATAATGAAATTTGTATGGAAAAGAGTCATTTTCTCTTTAAGTTCAAATTATTACATATCAATGTTTAAACTTTTCTGAAGTTAATTTTGTTCCAAAGTGTCAAAAAATTTATATCGTTGGAATGAAGGCAAAAAAGGCTAACAGAAAATATAAATTTTATCAGAATGAGCCCACATAATATTCAATTTATACTAAATTTTGTTCTAAAAATACAAAAAAAATGAGTGTTTTCTCTTTTTTTGTATATGTTACCTGAAAAAGCCCAATATCACTGAACAAACTATATTAAAATTTATATTTTCTGTTAGCTCTTTTTGTCCTCTTTCTAAAAATATAAATTACTTGACACTTTGGAACAAAATTAACCTCAGAAAAATTTAAACTTTGATATTTAATAATTTCAACTTAAAGGGAAAATGACCCTTTTCCATACAAATTTCATTATTTTATAAAACAAACACGAATCAGTGAATTTTTAAATTTCAAAGTGGAAAATAATCAGGATTGAAAAATCTTTTTGACGTGTTTCGGGATTTCTCAATAGTATGACATCGACTTTTTTTTGTTAAGCTGTGTAATATATTTCAGTTTACAGAAAAAAAAATTCTAATACTATTTTATGTTTTTTTTTCAAATTAATGCAGTTACAAATATTATTATTCTAATTAATAGGTAATAAGAAGGTGCATAAATCAAAATGGATTTATATCTTTGTGGGAATAAAATAAAGTGATTTCATCTCAATTTACAGACCGTTTTACTTCAAATATTTTATTTACTAGAAACAAGTAAATCGAAACAAAGACCGTGAGTAATCCATATGTAAGGAAGACAAATGGTATAATAATTTAGTGACTACTGTGTACCTTTTTGTATTTTAAAATCATAAATGTAAGTAACTTTATTATCTTATAAATCATGCTTTTATGTGTTTAACACAATATTACACTAGTTTATCATAGTCTGAATTATGATCAATTTAATTCATTCCTTTATTTATTTGTTTGCTTTCATTCAAGCGTTTTTTTTATATTTTTATTGGGTTTTGAAAGTGTGTATATTAATTTTGAATTTGCTATTAAACAGCTGACTTCAAGAAAAAAAATGTTTTTTTCATGCCCACCGTCACATGTTTTTCAATGTTCTTATATGGGTTCTCCTATAAAACGTATCTAATCCATACAAATAGCACAAGACTCTTAATTTTTATTCTTCCTTCACAAATACTATAGAATACGTAGAATCCGATTTTTTATCAATAGAAGGCTTTTTAAGCATTAAATAACTTCTTCTAAGTATTCTTGAACGCCAAGGTCTATTCGAACCAAAAAATGTAGACTTAATTTTCCCAATTTTTTTCAATTTTCTTTATCTGGGTCTTAAAGACCCATGAGCTGCTCGAAGATCCAAATTTTGATACTTCTTGTTAAAGGTTAACTTTACCTTTTTTTGATTTGATCGAAACAAAAATAAGAAAACACAAATAAAACACGATAATAATTCACTTCTGTTACAAAAATAATAATAATATAAAATAGATTTAGTGCAAATGTGTAATATAATAATAAAGACATCAAAAGGCAGTGGGAAAATTTTCAATTTTATGTTTATAAATAAATTGCATGTGTGCCATATTAAAACTCTGGAATGCTTTATCTTGCAATTTTATATTTCGTGTGGTGTCATAAACGGTAGTACTAAATTTATTTAATATGATGCACTTAACATATAAAAATGTTTAAAGTGTTTTACATTGCATTGTAGACCGCTGTGAAGTTAAAATTAAAAATCATAAATTTTCTATTGAAAAACTCACTATGATGTGAGTTGTGAAAGTTGAGAAATCATACATAAGAGTTAAATATATTAACTCTAAATTGTTGTTTCATTGAGAAATTTGTTCAATTCACCTTGACATTTTCAAATTCTTTCATCATAAAAACATAATCTTACTTCAGTCATATTTTTTATTCAAAACCACCTCCGTTCTGTCTGAGGTCTTTTGAAACTTTAGTTGAAAATTAACGTTGTAATAACTCAAAAATCTTGTTTAGTTAGCCCACACTGTAACTTTATTATTTGAAAATAATTCAAAAACTAAATTAAAATTGAAAAAAATCGATAATTTTTTTTTTACTTTTCATTGAACTGATCCATGGTTTAGTGTTAAAATAATAATTATTATATTGTTAGCAGATTATTCGTAATCATAAATAGCAATGGCGCCATAAATAATAAGTAACAACCATGATTGCGATTCAATTACAAAACAAAGAAAATCTTTTTATTTCAAACTATTTTTAATAAAAAAAAAACTAGCAATCAAACGCACACGAGCGAACACGTACTTGCTCTAATAATAGTGCATGAAATCACATGATTTTTTTAATGCCTCTTTTATAAATTCAAAAAGTGTTTTTTAACAAGAGTAAACAACTTAACAAATTATTTGAATGATCGGAAATAACTAAATATTGGTCATGCGTAGGTAGCATCGGCTTCAATACACGTTTTTTATTACGCTATTTTGTTTACTTCTTTCAATTTGAATTTCAAATTTTTATTGTATATTGGCTACATAATTATTTTTATTTCATTATTGCAGATACAAAACACTTTACAAAGACAATAACAATTTTCATTTAAAAGTATTGCAGATTAGCATTAAAAAACCACAAAAAAGGTAAAAATTTAAGCGCCTCATGAATATCAAACATATCAAAAAATCAATATTAAATATTTTATTTTATTTGTAATTGATTGTGAGTCTTGATTATCAATCTAGTAATATTACTTAATTAAAAAATAAACGTGTTCGTATATTTTTTAGAAAAATATAAATGAATGTGTTTTGCAATCGATACAATACTCAAATGTTTAAAATTACGACATTGCAAACGGTCTG
Source organism: Culicoides sonorensis (assembly GCA_900002565.1). Classification (NCBI taxonomy): domain Eukaryota; kingdom Metazoa; phylum Arthropoda; class Insecta; order Diptera; family Ceratopogonidae; genus Culicoides; species Culicoides sonorensis. Next base: position 907,508 of record LN483353.1, on the reverse strand, counting down.
TACGTCTTTAGCATTAAAAAAAGTGCAAGAAATTGTTTAAAAATGTAGTATATTTACTTCTTCTATCATCTAAAATAGAACCAAATTTAACTTGGAATTTAAATGGGTTCATGGTGCTATTTGTGAGCAAACATTTCTCTTGTTTAAATTTTTATTCGGAAAAAGGTCTCTAGGAAAAGAGCTCGATCACAGTTGTATATCTCGATTAAAATTCTGGAGTTTCAGTCTTATCGATTGACTAATGTAAAGATGCGATTTAGATTTGAATTAAATGTTACTTTTCCCACAATACTATCAGCACTGTATTTTATTTATAAAAATAACTTGGTTTTATTGGCGTAGTATCTTTTTTCATTCATAAAATAATGAACGTTTTTTGAAAACTAAATAAATAGTTAAAACATTGAAATTTTAACTAAAAGTGAAACTAATGCCTTGTTTTTAATGCTTTTGTTCAGGATAATTAATTATTAGTATATTTTTGTCTTAATGCTTTCGACGTTGATAACCTTTCAAAATTATTCGCGATCTGATCAAAAGTTTTATTGATTTCGACCCACACACAACTGAAACATTAATTAACACCGGAAATATTATTATTACTCATAACACAAGACACTCCGTTTGAATCAATCGTCAACATGTCGCGTCATCATCATCAAAATCTTCAATAATAAATTATTTAAATGATTCGCTGTGGTTTTCATCTTAAAAATCTTTAAATTCAGTTAAATTAAAAAAAAATCGAAATGACACAAAAAACATGAAAAGTGATTCAACATAAAATAGTGTAACAAGCAGTTTTTTTGTTGTTTAATCAAGGCTAAAATATATTATAAAAAATTCATTCATATAATCAACTTTACAAATTCATTCATTGATTCAGGTGAAATACTAGAAATCGAATATTATGAATGATATTATTTTTTTTATTTAAATATTTATAAACAATAAATGATTCAATCAACAAACCACGCGTCAACGACGCCTACATTCAACATTAATTTATTTCCTCTTTTTATTATACTTAGATGAATGAATGTGCTGTGTACAATACTTTTGATTTTATTTTGTAAGCGAGAAACAAAAAATATGTTTTTTGACAATTTTTCTACCTTTCTGTTGTAACTTCTTGTATTACTTTTAAAGTGTGTGTTAAATCAAATCTCCTTCATGATATAATTTGACCTTAATGAAGGGCCGTTATTTCTCTTATTATTAATTTTGAAATTTATGACTATTTTTTAGTTTTTAGCGTAGGTGCTCATTCGTTATTCTTAACTTAAAATATCTGTAATTCAATTGTTATTTAATTCAAATTCAACCCCTTCTTACTTTGTATCTACAACAATGATTGTTGAACAAAGCGGTTTTGAAAATTCTCAGTTTTTTCTTTTAATCCTGAAATGGAACATTAATTATGATATAATCTTGGAAGAAGCAATACTTTTTAAATTTTCTTCAAAGAATTGTAAGAAATGCAAGGTGCAATACGTTGTTATACTTTGTATAAATTTTAATGACAGAAGTTTTAAAGCTAAAGGTAAAGCTATTTAAGCTAATCTAGGAACTCAGTCAATTTTTTATGTTTTTTCTTTTATGTTAATAATTTACTTTTCTCTGATAACATGAACGAAAGCTTTTTTTGAAGGTCAGTATTTTTTAATTAAAAATATTCACACTGAATAAAATATTTTCAAGGAATTTGTTATTATTGAAACATTTTACATAAGACACTCTTGAGACAAGTACAATTTCAACTCTTAAAAAGTCATTGCAAGAAATTTTCAATAACGAGCCTTCATAACTTATGAAGTGTTTTTTATGGAATATTTTATATTAACATAAAAATTAGGATACCAATTCTTTTGCACTCATATATGGAACAACAAAACTTCCCTTAAAAGGTGAATTTCTTACAATTTTGGGTAAAGATCAGTCAAACAAAAAATCAGATGAAAGTCAAAAAAGTTTACTTTGCCAAAAATTTATGGTAATTAGATGAATGTTTTTGATTGTAATTTTACTTGTTGACTAAGTAGTTGTCCAAGTGACTTACATTTAATATTTTTATAAATAGAATTTACAAACGTGGAAGACTGAGAAACATTTATTTCATGTTGCAAGGAAAGTATTGAAAAAATCTCTTTTGATGTTTTTTTTTTGTATATGTGTTTAATTGAATTAAACTATTATAGTACCATTTTTAGCTACATTATTTATTTACTTCTTTGAATATTTGTATTAAGATGCCGACTTTTAAAATTTAATCTTCCATTTACGTTTTCACAAAGAAAACAAAAAGCTGAATCAAATGAGATATCACCACAAAAACGTGAGTATTTTACATAAAATTGGTTCATGAACATTTTATAGTAAATAGTTTTAACTTGCAAATAGAAAATAACACATGAATCTGCTTGTAAAATTTTAAGTATTCAAAATATGACGATGTAACATATCCAAGACCCTCGAATAAAAAAAATAGACAAAAAAAGCAAACTTGAAGAGTTTGGCTTAAAAAAAAGTTAGACTGGTTCAATTTGAAAAAATACTTTAAGGCAAAAAAAAAAATAAAAGTTGAATCAAATGGATAAATTTTAAACTAGAAGACATTTCGTAGGTGAGTCCTACACACTGCATTATCATTGTATTCGTCTCATTATCTTCTTAACAACAAAACATACTACTCTGGTGAAGAATCTATAATCATTTTATGTTCTCCTTTATTCTGCAACACTTTCTGTAATAGTAAAAAGACAATTTTATATGATAAATTATAGTACTTTTTTCTACTTCTTTAAAATAAAATTAAGAATTTTTAAACTCAACAAAGCATGAAAAGGTGTAACATAACAAGATATTATTCTTAAATAACTCGTATTTGAAAGTGAATTTTTCTTATCGTTATGCATTTTCAGCCCATATAAATCAAATTTATCTTTGGCTCTACTGACATTAAAATTCTACTAATTTTTAAAACGACAATGAACTATAGATAAGTTTTTTTTTATCGTTTGGGCGTAGTACGAAGACCTTGAATAATGAGTATTATTGTTGTGCAGATCTTTCTAAAAATAACGAAAGATTTATGTTTCCGCTCTACTATTTTTCTTGACAATGTGACATCTAATGCTACCTTTTCTCTTTTTTACACTAAAGATAATCGGATTAAAGTCTTTTAATATGTAACAAAGACATCAAAAACTATCATGATTGAAAGCAGTTTAATATGAAAACTTAACTTTATCTTAATAGTATGTGATTTAACAATTCCGAAATCAATTAAGTACAATTATTATAGTCAAAGGAAATATTTAGCCCACATTTTTCGGAAATATCCTCCCACATGCATGATCCAATATTCAAGGCACACGTAATTATTACTCTTAAACAAAATATTGAACGTGAGCACTGATTATTCATTTACCGTTTTTTTTTCATGGTGTGTGAGGTAAATGTTAAAAAAAGTAAAAGCTAGTTCTGACACATTATTGCCCAATATAGTGATTGTTTCATATTTTTCGTCTTCATAATAAATAAATAAAAATATTAAATTTGATACTTTATATGCGATGATGATGCAAAACGACTTTAAAAACATAAATATTAAATTCAGCAAGGCACTTTGATTATTTTTTTTAGTGAATTTTATATTATTACTAACTGATGGCGCCTACACATTAATTTTATTGCTATTATTCTCACAGTGGCAACGTCACATTATTAAAACGTTTTGCTTTCTGGAGAATAATGAATAAATGTGATATACGTAACTTCAAGTCATATAAATTGAACAAGTAGAATTTGTTTATATGAGAAAATAGTCTATTTTTAGAGTGTTGATCGAATTGAGCAAACAAATCTAGAATAATAACTAATGTGTTAATATAAGAAATGGTGATATAATGGTTAATACTTGTAATAAAATATAAGCAGGTAAGACCTAGTTCTTGATATCTGACCTTATTTGGATGTGTTAAAATGTATATAAATAACGTTAACTATCGTGGTTTGGTTTTGTGTAATCACAAGAAGAAAATCTTGTTTTTGTTGTGACGATTTTCATTAAATAGTCCTGTTATGCTTTGGTTTACCAAATTTAAGAGCACTATAAAAGATTATTCATATAGGGATTTTTAAATGTTTAACGTGATTCTTACAACTGCAATTTATTTGTTGCATGAGTACAAAGGATCTTCATACTTTAAATTGCACAGGCATTAAAATATATATTGCAATTCCTCTTATTCCAATTACAACTAATGGAGATTATTGGTTTTTAAATCTACAGGAAATCACAATTGCATTTTTATTATTAATGAAAGCAGTGACAAATCAGAACTTATCATTTAAAAATTTAACTTTTTGTTCAATTCAAGTCCACGTGGACCCGAGGATCCGTATACTTACAGCGGCCAAATAAAAATAAATAAAAGTTTGGTAGAAAAAAGCTTCTCATTTGAAATTGACAATTCTTACCTTTCCACATGCACAGCATTAATCAAAAATCAACATATAAAAACCAGATCTCTGTTTTATTTTATTATATTATAATATATTCCAAGTTACGACAAGTTGCACACAAATTACACCAAACAACAGTAACAGGTTACATTAATTCATTGAGTCAGTCAATGTTCTCCTTATCTTTTTATTTCTATCTATCACAGAGGCACTTGTGCCATATAATGCTAATAGTAGTTATAATAAGACGACGACACGAGTTGAGTAGAAAAGATATTAAAATTAATATAATATTCAAGTAGACATTTCATAGATCGATAGCAAAAATATTTAAATAATAAGAGTAAGTTCTATGTGTTTGTGTTTTTATTTTCTTAAAAAAGTAGCAACACAACATCACCAGCTTCATGCCCACTTTTTACATACCTGTGACTTAATGTAGGTGGTGTGGATTTATTTGTACGAGTAATTATGGTGACATAACTTTGTTATAAAAAAAATTATATTAATATTATTATTATTAAATCGAAACAATAATAAAAACCAGAATCTTTCTATCTGTCCAAATCTGGTGTGATTATGTAGTTAGTATAAATGTGTTTTTATTTATTGTTGTCTTGTGTTTTATTTTAAACAAATTTACGGTTAATAATTCTTCACCTAATATGGGATGATCTGAAATATTTCTAGTCGTATTTAAGAAGACAATAAGGAAGATAAGAAATGGCTTGGCGTGGTTCAATGCTATTAGACTAAAAAACTTTTTAAAGTCAAGGTTAATAGTGATCAGATGATTTAACGTGAGTATATTGGTCACTCTATTGAAATAAAAGAAAAAAAATTATAGTACGTAACACATCACTTGTCGTCTGATTATCGGATTTATTGTCAATCTTATAATATCTTTTTTACAAGTTTTATATTGTATTCGCGCTACTAATTCCTTTCAGACCGCGTAGCGTCCAAACGGTTCATCTGAGACCCAATGTATGTTCTAGACTTATTTTCGTATTCAGCCTGGGAGTGTTTATGGATCAAAAAAAAATAGGGTGCCCATACAAAAAAATAGGGTGACCATGAAAAACTCGATTTTCCAAAAATTTTCCGAGAAAATGGAAAATTTTTTTCATGCCAAAATTTTTGCCTTATCATTCTGAGTAACTTTGCCGAAGACACCCCATACCTAAATCAAACAGGAAAAATTTTTCTCATACAACACAAAAAAAAATTTTTCATTCACATCACATTCACTTCTTATTACAAGTTTTATATTGTATTCGCGCTACTAATTCCTTTCAGACCGCGTAGCGTCCAAACGGTTCATCTGAGACCCAATGTATGTTCTAGACTTATTTTCGTATTCAGCCTGGGAGTGTTTATGGATCAAAAAAAAATAGGGTGTCCATACAAAAAAATAGGGTGACCATGAAAAACTCGATTTTCCAAAAATTTTCCGAGAAAATGGAAAATTTTTTTCATGCCAAAATTTTTGCCTTATCATTCTGAGTAACTTTGCCGAAGACACCCCATACCTAAATCAAACAGGAAAAATTTTTCTCATACAACACAAAAAAAAATTTTTCATTCACATCACATTCACTTCTTATTACAAGTTTTATATTGTATTCGCGCTACTAATTCCTTTCAGACCGCGTAGCGTCCAAACGGTTCATCTGAGACCCAATGTATGTTCTAGACTTATTTTCGTATTCAGCCTGGGAGTGTTTATGGATCAAAAAAAAATAGGGTGTCCATACAAAAAAATAGGGTGACCAGGTGGGATTTTCCAAAATTTTCCGGAAAATGGAAAATTTTAATGCCAAAATTTTCTTCTCATGATTCTTAACAACTTTGCCTAAGACACCCTACATCTAAATTGTACAGGAAAAATTTTTTTCATACAACATAAAATTTTCATTCACATCACATTCATTTCTTATTACAAGTTTTATATTGCAGTCGCTCCTTTTTTTTGGAACCTCTGTAACGTCCGAACGGTTCATCTGAGACCCAAAGTATCTTCTTGACTTATGTTCGTATTCAGTGTGTGAATGTTTATGCATCAAAAAAATATAGGGTGTCCATACAAAAAAATAGGGTGACCATGAAAAACTCGATTTTCCAAAAATTTTCCGAGAAAATGGAAAATTTTTTTCATGCCAAAATTTTTGCCTTATCATTCTGAGTAACTTTGCCGAAGACACCCCATACCTAAATCAAACAGGAAAAATTTTTCTCATACAACACAAAAAAAAATTTTTCATTCACATCACATTCACTTCTTAAAGGAATGTGCTTTATGTATTTGATTTTGAGTGTTAGAAAATCAACACTCAAAAATAATAAATAAAAATTATAGTCCAAAATCAAATGAAATTTTATCTTCTTCTGAAGTTAATCAACTTCAAAAATTACAAGTTTTCGTAATGTGAACTCAAAAACGTAAAACAAGCGAAGAAAATTAGAATCTGAAACTTGTACAATTTTTGTTCTAATCAATAACAACATTTTCACTAATTATTAACAAGATACAGTAATAATTACAAATTGTACAAGTTTCAGATTCTAATTTTCTTCGCTTGTTTTACGTTTTTGAGTTCACATTACGAAAACTTGTAATTTTTGAAGTTGATTAACTTCAGAAGAAGATAAAATTTCATTTGATTTTGGACTATAATTTTTTAAGAGTGCATATCATACATAAGTATTAAAGTAACGAATCAATAAAGAAAATCATTTGCTATGCTTAGTTATGCTCACATTTAACTAGTTACTTTTAATGCATTTTTAATCAAAATTAATGCAACTTTTTATCTAATGTGTTTAATCAGTAATGTAAAAAATACTTGACACTTTTTTTCATAATACCTTGTAAAAGTGTATATTAAAAGCCAATGTGATGTCTTCACAATGAACATTTTAATTAAGTGAAACAAGAATTTATGACGTGTTTATTAATTAACTCTCTTACCACATTTGAGCTTTTGCTTCTTATCACTTTTGTTGTAGGATTTGATATATAAAACGAAAAAAAATTAAATGAATTGAATGTATGAAAATATCTGAGGAATTTAAGTTGTGAAATGATTAAAGATACACAATTTATTGAATATAATTCATTGACTTATTATTAAATTTTTTTTTTACACAAACACATCTTGAATAAATTAATCCTCCTTCGATTAAATGAAAAAAAAAATATTTTAAAACGAAATGAAGAATCTTTAATACTATTTCATTTGCAATTTATTTGCAATTTATACTAATAACAAATCAATGAATTTATGTCTTAAATATGTGCGAAATTGTCTGTAATTATTTGCTGATTAATTATTATGTTACGCATATTAGCATAATACATGGTAAAATTACAATTTTAAATTCAATTACATTTTGGAAAAAAGTGCCCCCATTTAAAGGTAAATTAACGCTCTTTATAAATTTAATAAAAGGAAAAAATTAAAATACGAATTTGAACGTTGTATAAGAGCACATTTACAAAGACTGAATTCACTTCAAAAACGATTTATGAAATGTCTAATGATTGTTAAAGCTCGGTGATCTCGGTAAACAGTTTTTCTTTAATTTTCTTATACAATGTGACACAGACACCAAAAATGCTTAAAAAACTCTCATTTTTTGAATTGAATGAGAAATAAGATAAATAACACTACAAAAATCCAATTAAGATGCAAATACCATTGAATCGAAGAGAGTAATACATTCTACTCAAAAACTGTAACAAATTTTTAATTACAAATGACATATCAATATATAATTCCAATTGTAACTGATACTTCACAATCGGTTAATTGACATTTTTACATGATATTTATTTGCATAAAATATATAAAGCGGGTGTTTCTAATTAAAGAAAACACAACCAAACACGGACACAAACATTAGTTTTTATTTACGATAATTGTATCAAATTACAACTTTAAAAGTCACTCATTTGCAGCTTGATTTATTGGTAGGTTCTTCTTACTTGTGTTCAATCTAAAATACTTAAATTATTTTTTATAATAGAAGAATAAAAATTAATTGCATAATCAACTCATGTTAAATTATATTGTTTGCCGTTTTCAACACATGAATAATTTTTTATTTACAATTTTTATCATTATTAAATCATTTATGTTTTGCGAATCTTTGCCAACTATTTTAAATTATAATATTTTTTTTTTAAAAGTAATATTTATGTTTTATATGAAAATTACATGTTTTATGCATCGATGGTGTTGAAGTTTCTTATAAGTAAAAGTGGCGCCAAATGTTTGTATGTGCCGTCGAAGATTTTTTATTGACCAAATTTGGTCATATTTTATATGCAATTTTGTGTTATTTTTTTATTAATATTTTAATATTGTTATTATTATTTTTTATTGCACAATATTGTTTAAACAGCAACTGTCCTGTAATAATGTTTTTAATAAATGGTAATAAAACTTATAATAACAATAATCAACAACCTATAATCAGGTATATATGTTGTGTAAACTAAGATCAGATTTTATTTGCCTAGCATGTTAGTTAGGGTAGGAACACTTCGCAAAATAGATCAAGGGGATTAGGATGCCTAAATTATAATAAGCTTAAACTTTTCATTTGCCTGAATAAATTGTGCTGATAAATTCGGTTTAACTTTAGTAATTTTGGGTTCTAAGTAGCAATCAATCAAATTTAATTGATATGTAAATAAGCATTACCGGTAAAATATGTCTCACTCTAATAAAACACATACCACTTGCTTGGTCATAATATAAATGACAATGGCACTTAATTTTATTTGATGAACATGTGCAATAACAATAAAATACTGTTCAACTATATTATTTTTTTTTTCATAGTAAAAAATCACAGTAAAACAGCAGTTAACTTAAAAATAATTTAAATGCAAACACATATCAGATAATCAAATATTTAAAATATAAAGGAGAATATAAGTGTAGGGGGCAACCATTTTACCTTAAATTTAATATTATAAAGATATTCATGTAACTAACTCCATTTAACAATAGATATCAATGTAGTTAAATCACATAATAATAATAAATGGAAAAAACATCTTTAGTTTACAAATAATAATGTATTGCAGTGATTTGTGTCGATATTCAAAATGAAAACAAAAAATAGGCGACAAGTCCAACTAATAATATTTAATATGTTTGAAATCATATGTAAAAAAAATAAAAAACATGCAATTCAAACTTTGTTAAAAAAAATAAACAACATAAGAATCATGTAATTATCCTAATTTGGTTAACAATATTTTGCAAGTAAATTTGAATTGTCCTTCATGGTCCTTTTTCGGTTATTTTAAATCATGTATTTTATATCAAATTATTGGCAACTAACTACTTTGATGTTGTTTTTTTTTGGTTTTGCAACTAGCAAGCAATTGTAATAATTTATTACTTAATATGAAATTAATGAAAATCTGTTTCAATTTGCATTGCTTTGTTCATTGAAGTTTATTTTGTGAGTATAATCATGTGTTATTAATTTCTTGTAATTGAAGCAACTGCCCACATTATTGAGTAAATTTTATAGTTAATTACATGCTTCGTATTGAAAATTTCCAAGGTAAGGAAGTATAGGGTGAGTAGAGTTCACAAACAGTTTTTTTCAAGATCGATAGATGATACAATGGACTTCTCACAATTGGGCAGCTGTAGCTCTAATTTGAGATAACTGAGAATTTTCCTGAGAAACTTGCTTTACAGACAAATAAAGGACAAAAAGGCATCCTTAAGGATTTATTCTCGAATACTTTAAGTGCTTTTCGACGAAATTTTTAATTTCTTTTCTTGGCAAAAGCTGTTAAAGCTTGGGCTCTCTAACTAACAATTTTTAATAGGTCATAAAAAAAAGCCAATTCTACTCACCATTTTTAGTGCATTTCGTAAGAAAAAATGCACTATTACAGACGGTTTGTCCGCCGTCACTCCGTTTGTCTGTAAGTCTGTAAGTCTGTAGGTCTGTCCGATCCACGCATAACTCCGGAATGGTCCATCGGAGCGTGGTCGGGTTTTTTTTATTAGACAGAGGAGGTCTTAAGGATGAATTTAAAACCATTAGTTTTGAGATTGGGCTCATGGATTGGGCTCCAGAGCCTCCAAAGCCTGAAAAACTGTTAAAAACGGCTAAAAATTTAAAATTATTTATAATTTGTTTTGTTGGATGGAGAAGTTTACTAAAATGAATTTTAACTTAATGGCTCTAAGATTAGGCTCAGAAATTGGGCTCAGAAGTTGGGCTCAAGAATTAGGCTCCAGAGCCTGAAAATGTTTCAAAAGCCCAAAATGTCCGATTTTTTCAAATTTTTTTTTTTAAATTTTTAAAATGGCGAAAGTTTTTCAAAATGGCGGAAAATTTTCAAAATGGCCGTTATTTTCAAAATGACCGTTATGTTCAAAATGGCCGTTATTTTCAAAATGACCGTTATTTTCAAAATGGCGGTATAATTACTAAAATTAAAACTTAAGTATATTCAATGAAACGAGTCCCATCGAAATGCACTTTTCTAAACCGCCCAGTGGTTAGTATTTCCCATTTTTTTTTTAAATCTTTAAGTATACAGCATGAAATTTATTATTCATAATTATATGAGACGTATAATAAGATAATTTTTAAGTAAAAAAGAAGATCACTCACAGCATAAACACGTGCCATGAATTCAAACAATTTTAACATTGTCTATAAATATTCAAAGTGTTAAGTTTCAAAATAATTTTGTTTATGTTTTGCGATGAGGTGAGGTGTTGAAAACGTTTAATTTTTTTCTCTTTGATTTCAATTTGATTCATGCTGCGAACAATCGACATGTGAAACACTTTCAAATCAAAACTAATTATATCAGGTAAATCAAAATGAATTGAATGAATTTAACACTCACACATAGACACACACACACACACATACCACACCAGAATTAAGATTATTAAATGACTATGTTTTAACGATCATCATACTTATAATTTAGATAAAGTTGTCTCATTTTTCAATTTATATCAGAATATCAACATTTTAATATTATTGAGTGCATTTCCTGTCACAGTTACAATTAAAATTATCGTTTTTGCTGTTGTTATTGAAATTTTGTTAAATTCATAACGCGTAATAAACGCGTGTGGGTGTTTAATTCATATGCATTATTATTAATATTTATATTGAGTTTTTTTTAAAATCATACTTAAATTTATTCAATATGATTTGAGTCCATTCATTATTTAGTTTGCTTACTCAATTTTCCATTCATTCATAAATTTTGTGTTTACTATGGAATTTTTAGTTTCATTCAAAAACATGCTTTGTGGCATTATAATAATAATAATGAATAATTTTTAACAAATATTTTTTTTAAGTAGGCAGTAAAGGTATTTTTATTGTAAGGTAAACAAGGTAACATTTTGTCTAGTGATTGGTATTTTTTTTTAAACATTAAGTTTTAAGAACTGTTAAATTTAGATTTAGAATAAACTGATATGTAATCCATAGTTTTTGAGTTACCATTACCAACGATCTCTTAATCCTTTTGCAGGGACACACCTTAAAGTAAAATTTCCCAATGAGCCTGCTGGCTTTGGTATTACAGGATTATTCAAATATGAAGAATAATCCTTGCGCAATCAAGTAACTGATGTAATTGAATAAAATTGATAAATTGTTTCTCATAACATGAATCAATATAATTAATTGTAATGAAATGTGATCTCTGCACCTGCTTCAAAATCATATAGGTGAAAGAAGTAAAAAACTAATTCAAAGCCTTGTTTCAAAGATAAAATATTACACTAGATATCTTATACAGTTGCATCATGGCGACAAAATACGTGCAAATATGCTCAATCTTATTTAGTTTTGAAATCAATATTTTCGCTATTGTAATTAATATGCTAACTGACCTATCAAAATTTATTTAGTACATGTTATTTTACTTTGCAAATAAATGGCTAATTAAATTGGTTATATTATTGCTTGGTCTCAAAAGATTGCAATTCAATTTCCTACAAATCAAATGACAATTTTCTATCATAAATATATCGATACAAGTACATAAAATAAAAATATAGTCACAATGATTTTATTATATATTTTGTTGTTGTAATTGAAACATTCCTGCAATATTATTTTAATTAAATTTAAATTTTTCCATAAAATCTAAATCATTTATGAAAAAATACATAAAATATTCGGATCGATTACAGTTACACACATAATAAATTCTCAATCTTAATTGAATGACCATAGCACATTGAAATGTTTTTTTTTGCCTCTGATTAAGGTAAAATTGTTTTATTAACTTAGTTTGAAAAAGAGTAACTTCTCTCTTTAGATTTTTTTTATAAATGAACAAAAAACGTCCTTCAGAAATGCCGGTAACCAAATAAACATAAATAACATTCATTCTCAAACAGACTCTGCAATTAAAAAAGTCATAACAAATATTTTATCAATTTAAATGTGTACTTTTAAACTACATTTTATATAAAACTAAATATGCACGCACAATCATAGCTTATAAGGAAGTTGATAAAACAGTGCACTTGTTACTAACATATTCTTTTACTTTTTGGCTTTGCTATTTGCTTGTTTAACCAGTTGCATGTAAATGACGACAAAAACAGCAACAACAAATATGATACAAGCGATGCACTGAACTATCTGATATGAGAGCCGCTTCAAGTCACATATGGTTGTTGTTGTTGTTGTGCTTGCTATTTGTGATACAGTATCTTGTAGTTTTTATGTAAACGCATTTTGTTACTTGTCTATCTATCTATCTATACTTATCTGTTTTTTCATCGTAGTTTAAATATTTATTAAAGTTTTTCTCTTTCTTTTTTCTTTTTATTTTAAATAATAAAAATAAAAAAATATTGCTACAAGTATTTGTACTCGATTTGCATAAATGTGATGCATGTTGTTTGTTAATAGTTTAGTCTCTTGTTAGTTGAAGAAACATCAAATTGATTTAACCAAGTAAAGAAAAGGGAAAATATTATCAAATGTTAATTGTGTTGTTAATTGAATTTACCAATTTGGTCAAATATGAATACATTTCATCTTTTTCAGAAGTTTTTTTTAAATTTTTTCACAATAAAACCTCGATTTAAACCAAATACTATAATCTCTGAAAACTGACACTATTTCATTTAAAGCCCTAATATTTCAGCAATAGTTTACCCACTCTTTCAATTACACACCAGTCTACCATAGTTCATTTGTTTATTAAATACAGGTACAATCTCCATAATTGCACGTCTCAAGGGACCAAAAAATTGTAGCAAATAAAGAGAGTGTGCAAGTATAGAGAGACATTTTCATGCAAATCTCGTCCAAACATGTATTAATTATAGAGGTTGTGCAAGTATAGAGATGTGCAATTATGGAGATTTTACCTGTATAATGATAAAAAACATCCAATCAATCACACCGTTTTTCGTTCTTTTTCTGTTTCATTTCAAATAAAAGACATTGCTTTGTTATCTTACTCGTGACCAATTTACTAGACTAAAATGGGTTTTTGTAAATGCCGATTCTATTATTTTACAACTTATTTTCATTTATAATACTGATTATTACTATTTAATCCTATTACAATATTTCCAAAAGAAAAATTATCACATCGGCACACTTCAAACCGTCTTACCGGATGATAAACATAAAATTAAAATGTTAAAATATAAATAATAATAATAACAATAATCATGAGTGGACATAATTATATGATATCAGAAGTCGTGATTTTCTGCTTTTTATTCTCTTAAATGATATCAATTCAATATTATTGTTATAATGAAATGAAACGGGGTGTTTATTTGTGCAAAATGTTTACGATCAGTTAAATTTATGTCAAAAATTATCGGATCATAATAAAAAATTTGGTAAACTCATAATAACACCCACATACAAAATTATAAACGCCTCTGTTTAGTCTTCCCTCATATCGCACATATCAATATGATAATCATTATTTATTTAATTTTCGAGGCTCAAAATACATGGAGAAAAAAGTAAGTTAAAAAATAATAAACCACAAACGCCACGTCATTAACTAGATTATTTTATGTTTTAAATGGTTTATTGTTGACATGTTTAACGAAGCAGTTTCTGCATTTTAAGTATTTATTTTAATTCTGCAACTCGTGTCATTTCAAATTTAAAATATTCAGAGTTGGCTTGTTACCAAACTCGTTAAATTAAAAGTAAAAAGAATATTAAAATGTAAATAAAACAATATAATTATAATGATAATGAAGACAAATGAGTACAGTTCGCGGATGCTTTGATGTTTGATCTTAAAGGTTTGCCTCTTTGAAATCTCAGTCAATGTACAAGTGAAATAATAATGAAAACATGCAAAATCATCATAGACTAACTTGTTTTAAAATAATAATTAAAATAAAGACATGAAAAAAGGTAAATGATTGAATCAGTTAATGTGACAATAAAAAATTTCATAGTAAAACTGTCTGAAGGCTGATACCTGTTAAAAGTAAATGCTGAATTTTGTTTTATGAATGAATTAGACAAAACGATGTTGAAATTAAAATCACTTTCAAAAAGTTAAAACATAAAAATACAGTCATGTATATGATTTGAATTATTAAAAAGTAGTGTTATATCCCTTTCAAAACTGCTTTTTAAATTATTTCTTAAATGTTTTATAAAACCTCATTCATTTTGAAAACAGACCGCATTTCTAAGTAACTCACTATGGAACTTGATGGTATCAGAGCGTTTGCAGGGTTATACACATATTTTGGAGGCGCGCACTAGTTTAGTATAGCAAACTGTTTTGCCGACGAAACTAATAGTTTTGGTTTCTGACAAAGATCATTTTATTTAATTAGTTATATTGATTAAAGTCATTAAAGGGATAGAAGACATTGATCAATGTATACCTTTATGCATTAAAACACAAAACACACGATTGACACTGTCGTTCATAATGAAGTGCACTGCATAATGTGTAAATTGTGTCATTATGTACGCACCTTTTTGGTTGTATTGGAATTTATGAATGAAAAATTCACTCAGTGATATTATTATTTTTTTTTTCAATGAATAGCAGAAAAAAAATATATGTAACTATGATAATATCAAAATGTAGTGTTTTTTACATACAAATGTATGCTGTCTGTCAACAAATATATTTTTGTCGCTGAACGTGAGCGTAAATTATGTGTATGCGTGTGATGTATACTTTTATTTGATACTACCCACATTTTAAAATAACATACGTACAACATTGAACTGGATTAACTTTTTTTTTATTTACAATGCATATTAAGTATTGAAATAGAACTGATTTAAAAAAAATGTAAAACAATAACAAGAGGTATAAGGCTTTTGAGCAAAGTTGTCAAAGCTTTTTTTATAATTTAATTAAGTAGCCATCTACGAGATTGGTAGTTCACAAACGTGCGTACTCTTTCAAGCCAACAATCTTTGTACTCAGATTGACCTGTTCTAACCGAGAAAATTTTCACAGATCATTAATTTATGACAAAATATACAAAAAATAGTAGGATTTCGTTCACTACAGTCTGAACCAATTCACACAGTTGTTGTTTTAATTACACGATAAAAATTGTGAGATAATCCAGTTAAAATCTATGATTATTTGAGACGTAAAATTTAATTTTTCTGTAACGTGTTACTGTGGGGGTGGTTTATTTAACATAGTTTAGTTTGTTTATGTTTACAACAAATCACAAAAAAATTGCATGAAATTATCTTGATTTTGGCTGATAGTAAAACGAAATGCATAAAGTAAACAAAAGTCAAGCCCTTATCTATAGTCATCTAAATATCACCTAAATTGAATTGGTTTTCTTGTTTGTTTGCACCTTACTACCTACCACTTTAAATTCACTCGTTCACAGTACATGACAAAACCATATTAATTTGACATTTGAATTTATGGACATCAATAAATAAAAAGAAAAATGCGTTTTAAATTATTATTATTTTTGTTTTGTATTAATCGCCCACAATGAGACATAACTGCAGAGTGATAAAAATGTAATTTTACTTGAATAAAGTGTTATGTATTTCTTTTTTTTTTGAGTCATGATATTGCTGTGTCATTATAGCTGTTATTTGATTTAAATTTATTTATTTGGAAATCAAGAAAGAAAGGCATTTAGTAAATTTTTGTGATTATATAGCTGAAAATAAATCACTTATGATTACATTTTATTTCAATCAAATAAAAAATTTTAGAAATTCAAACTGTAGATATTGTGTATATGATAAAAGTTCACTCTGCTAAAACGATTTGTTTTAAATTTTTTGTTCTTTTCTATTGATACTCCATTGAGAATTCATTGGTAAATCTAGTGGCTATTGCTTTTTTAATCAGCACATTTTATCAATGTAGTGTTTACAATAATTTTGAATTCCTTTTTACTTTGTAAAACAAAAAAAAAAGATTATAAAAATAATTCTTATCAAACCATTTATTCAAGATATTTTACCATTGATATTTGATGAGTCCCTTGACAGACAACCCACTTGACACATACGATTTTTTTACATTTAATTCAACGCTTATGGCATCAAAAAAACCGACTAAGACAGACGTTAATTAATATTAGACACATATCTAATTTAGGTGCAAATTAGTTTCACATATATTTTGCTTTACAATTTATTTATTTATTGATATATGCTTATGAACAACAAAAATTATAAGGCACAAGTGTCACCGTTTCTGATGGATGAAAGTGATTGATGATAAATTCCTCAAATTCTTTCATACCATATTTGACCATATTAAATATTATCTACTATTGCTAGCTTATTAACCCAAAGAAACAATATAAATGATCTCAAAATTTAATTTCACCATTTACCTTAATAGTGAAATAATCGTGAAAATATCAAGGGATTATTTAGAAATAAAAGTAATAACAGGCTCTTTCAATTTGTTCGTAAAGTTAATTAATTGCCATTATTAATGTTTATTAAGTGTCATGTAAATGCAATTATATGCTTTTGAAAAAAGAGGAGTATTATTATTACTGTAACAATCAACACTAACTGCAGTCTTATTCATGTGATATAAATGTAATTTAATTTACATCCCACAGATGCAACTGAGCAAAATTTTGCTTCCTAATCGTTTTAAAACCATTAAAGTGAGACTAATTCCTTGTAATAAAGATGTTATAATAAAATAATTTTCTTTTGTGTTTATTAAATTGGTGCTCTTTCTCTGTTGTCTCTTTAAATAACTAAATTAATAAACGTTATTAGCTCTACCTACTACTGTTTTCTCAGTTACGAAAAATTAAATATTGCTATTTTAGCTCTAAACTGTTGTCATTTTTCTAATTCAGCTTTTTTTCTCAAGGCAACTCTTGAACGTTACGGTAGTTGATCCAATTTGTTATTTGGTTGTAACATTATTTGTTTGCAATTCAACATTAAATGATTTTAACTACCGTCTTAATGGTATGTAATAATATATTTTTTTACAGGATCAACATGAGTCAATGGGAATATGATTTTTAAGAGACTACACACTGAACATTCTTTATACCGGATCTTCCTGTTTCTTGTAATAGGATTGTTTGACAAAAGACATTTCAAAGTTTGATTCATTCCACGCAAGGGTGGTGACCGTATCGCATTCCAATCATATGTGTCAAGGTAAACCAAATGTGAGTTTTCACCTTTTAGCTCCAAAATTAATTCAATTTAGTTTTATTTTATTTTGTGAGATTCAGTTTGTAATAAAATCATTTGGATAGCGACTGTAGTTTTATTCAGTATCATATTTAGAGTGTAAATGCAACTTCATAAACATCTTTCTGAAAACTCTTATTCACAAATAGAAGAACAAGAAATGAGTAAGTTATGAATGTACAATCAACCTGGACATGTTTCAAATAATTCTTCAACTTATGTACAATGTATTACTTGATTCTTCAACATTTGAATATGTAGAGCGTGGGTGAAGTTTTTTAATTCACATCAGCGTATTAGACTTAAACATTTTTTTTTATAAAATAAATAAAAATTACATTGCATATAATATCTAGAAATGATAACATAAGAAAAAAAAAAGTATAAAAAAACTTTCGTGTTATCATAAAATATGAAAATGAATTAGATATTCATGTTCTGACATACTGAAAAATTCGAGAAAAAATATAATAAATAGGCGGTTTATTTTTTTATACGTACTTCAAATGAATGTCTCTTGTTGTTTAACAGTATTTTAGTTTTAAAATCATTACTGGTTGAAGAACTAGTTGATAACATGGTACAAAATGTGATTGTGGCGCCATTCAGCTTATAAACTTTATAATAAATAAGAAAATTATAAAAATTGGGCATTGCGTGTTTTTTTCATCATTGAAAATTTTTTAAATCAACGTTGTATTATTTAAATTAATCAAACTGTATTGATATTTTGAATGAAAAACCAAATTGTCAAAAAAAAACTAACTAACCGCAATGTAAGTGTGTGGTTTCTTTTATTATCATTTATAAATGTGTTTATTTGTTTTCATACAAATATTTTTTTTTTATATTTATATGAAAGATTTACGATGATATATT
This sequence comes from Culicoides sonorensis, assembly GCA_900002565.1. Taxonomy (NCBI): domain Eukaryota; kingdom Metazoa; phylum Arthropoda; class Insecta; order Diptera; family Ceratopogonidae; genus Culicoides; species Culicoides sonorensis. Next base: position 888,461 of record LN483353.1, on the reverse strand, counting down.
TTTTTATTTTTTCCCATTTCAGATTCTCACGCAATCTAGGAGGTGCACATCATTAATACTTTATTAGTTCAGTTGAAAATCAAATACGTGTATTTGTACTCTAAAAATCAAACACCTTAAAGTTTTAACTATTTTCATACAAAAAATACAGTTCATAAAAATGAAATGACACACCATGAAATTTATTAAAGTTAAGGTTGAATGTCAAATATCACTTTATTTGTTAACTTAATTTATTGATTTTAAAAAAGAAATCTGTTAACGTATAGCTACTAATGTGTCAATTTCGAATGAAGTGAATAAGGTTTTTTCAACTAGTCTGTAATGTGTTTTTTTTATAAAAATGATACTACATATGAAAGGTTATTTTTTTATTTTTTCAAAGAACGGACAACTACGAATTGATACAGATGATCTGAGTGTAAAACAATAGACAACACTTTTAGTGAGAACATAGTATTTGGAAGGTAGCTGCAAAGGGACATCGATCAATGAATCTTTGACTATTCTCCATTTAAGCTCTTTCTTGTTTACTGTTTTAACGTCTTTCCTAAAACTAGTCGTAAATGGATGTGAATTTAACATTGTGGATAGGTTATAAGTTATAATCAAATTATTTGTTGCTAGTTTTAAATTCATTGATATTCTCCAGTGATTACAGAATTATAATATATGCTAATAAATAAAAAAACGAATAACTCTCACTCATGTATAACTTTCAATAAAGCATGTTAAATGAAAAAACAGATTTTCGCTTCTGGTTTTACTCAATCGATTTTCTTATTTATGTGACTGTTATTAACATGTTTGACGACAACGTACATAAACTTTTGCCTATTGCTGAATCAGAATTGTGTTGTTGTCTGTTGTGATAGTGGTAGTTTGTGGATTTTTTTTATCTATCTTATCAGATTCTTCACTATTTATATTGAAGTTTCCATAAAAATAATAACTTTTAGATAGAATTTTCGTTAAGTAAAGAAGGTTCTCAGATTAAGTGTTTTATTGTAGACAAGGATTTTATTTCTAAAAAAAAAGTAGCAGAACTTACCTCAAGAAGAGAAACGGTCAATTCCGTAAACCCTACAGTTCTTTTCTATTTTAACTTGAAGTGAGTTACTCAAACTTCTCCTACCCAAAAATGTAAAAATTGTACAAAGAACATTTCATTGAATAAAAATACTAAAGTAATTGATAGACATTTAAAAGAATTTATAACACTACTAATGTCATGATGATCATAAATTCTCTATTTAATTTGTGAACATTAGAAAATTGTCATAAAAAGTGTTGCCATTTATTGGTCAATAAAAACAGTTAACTTAAATTGAGTTTATATAAACGAGTCTCATTCACATATAAATGAAGTTTTTTTAACTAATTTTACATACATAAATTTAATTTTTTTCTCTTGATTTACCTTACTCGATTCGTTATTTACAAAAGAAACGTACAAATAGCATCCTTCAATTGAATTGCCACACAAACATCAAAGCAATAAAATATATATGAAAAAAAAGTATCAATACACGTATATTTAATTTTATTGACTTAATTATATAAATTATTTTTATATGAATTTTTACTTCAAATTGCAATTTGATTATTGTTCAACTTCTTGTAATTTACTGTTTATTTAATTGGAATATATGATGCCAGTTTAATTACATCAACACTCAATCCAATCTATGAGGTCTATTATAATGTGAGTTGACATGACAAATTTATTATAATGTTTTCATTAACGATGAAATTTTTATGTTTATATATTACTCAAATAAAGTTTAAATAATGTATTTTTTTTGTACCTGTTTGTTCACAATCGGTTAAGAAACTAGACAAAACAAGTCTTGAAGGAAGCAGTCTAATATACATTTATTAACTGGAAAAAGTCATAAATTACAATTGAATGATGAATAAATTCATAGTTTTTTTTTCTCTCAAATATTCCTAAAGGCAAACAAAGTAATTTCATGATGATAAAAATTGTATCATCATCATAATTTGTTTTATCGTATTTTTTTTATTAATAGCAATCAACTGCTATTTAATGTATGAGAGCTATCAAAATAAATGTCTGACATTATAAAAACGAGTAAATCACAATCATATTGAATTATGCTAAATCATTTCTATAACACTTACATCGCAATGAAATGTAAAATATCTAAAGTATAATAAAATTAACAAAATGCACTATGAGTAAAATTTTATGTGTTGTAAAAATAAAATATTTTAAATGAGCTTAATAGACCAGGTAATCAAGCTGCAGTTAAACTGATTTTTTCTGTTTTTAACAATATTTGAAAGGAAGAAAACAAAGGATACAGATATTAGTCAACTGATAAATTATAAAGGTAGCGGTATAATATATCAAATAATAAATTTGCATTGTTGTGTACAGTGTTTTCAATCAGAAAATACATGGATCAGATTTTTTCTCATTGTGTAGATGACCTTTTCAGAAAACTAATTCATGTCGAAGAAATTAACAATCTGATTTCCATATCAATTAAAGGAAATAAAAAATTGATTTAACAAATTTAATAAAAAAATATTTTTTAAGTACCATTTGTTACAATTTTAATGAAAAACACTGTATATTGACACAATTGATGCTGATAGGACACGACAAGCGTATCCACTTAGGCTATCAACGGTACTTGACTTTTTACTGCCTTTTTTCGTACGCTTATACACACATAAATTCTAGAACAAAAAAAAATATTACCAAAACATGAGGCACACGATTATTATAAAACAATATCATACAAAGTAAACCTCCTGAACCAAAGAAAAAAAAACAAATTTAAAGGACAGAACAAAAAAAGTAATGAAAAAAAAGCAAGATAGTGACCCAATCCAATTTAAAACAAAAAGAAAAAAAAACAGTTGAGCAAAGAAGTTTAAAACATATAAAATTTATTAAAATTGAAATAAAAAAGTAAGGAGAAAAAAAAACAATGATACATAAAACATGATAAAGAACAAAAACAAGAAAGAATTATTGTTATAATAATTGCGTCGAGCTACCTCACTTTTTTCTGTCGTTTTATTGTTTTTTGTTATTATTATTACTATTACTTTTACTTACTAAGTAAATAATATTATTGTATTTCATTTTTGCAATCAAGAGATCTCGTGTTTTACATTAATGATTAAATTATAAATTTTGTTTTAAACATTTTTAATAATAATGGAACGTCTGTAGAAAAGGGTAAGTGCTACATTATTAACATAAATTGTTAACGATTCTAATTTAAATCTTTACATGAATTATAAAAGTAGTTTTTCTATTGATTGTTTCATGTTGTGTGAAAATATCTCAAAAAATAAGTAAATTTAAAGACTGCATTATACAGCCCAAGGGTCAGTTGAAATTGAAAATGTTTACATATAGTGATTATTGTTCATGCTAAGCATGTAAAACTTTTAATGAGTTTTGATAGGAAATCTGTGTTAAACATGAATTTATTGTTATAACGAAGCGTTTAACTATTTTAATTTTGATTTCATAACTTTTGCAATCACATTTAAAAATTAATACGAATCTTTTTTGATGAAGCATTGAAATCTCTTGTTTTTTTAATAAAATAATACAAATATACTTAAATTAAAGAACATAATTTCCATTGAATACAAATTTCCAACATGTTTACTTCTCTCTAATTTCTCTCATATTATCTCTCATGGAAATTCTCCCCTCCATTAATTCATATAACTAGCAATTATTTTAAAGACTTATTTACCTTTTAACATTAAAAATAATATAATCATAAATTTTATACGTGAGTAAGCGCAATTTAGTGCCAATAATAAAAAAATGGTACAATGACAAACATCAGAAAGGCATTGAAAACAAAATTACGTAAGTCTTTCGAATTGCAATTTTTTGTGGGTCTCCTATGAAATGAATACTAGCAAGATTGCTTAAATGAAACATATTTAAAGAAAATCGTACAAAAAAAATCAAGATTAAACATTACTTTTCATTTATATAATTGTAAAATTTTTTGATAATAATAAAAATTACTTACGCACTTATTCCTTTTATGTATGAAAGTCACTTAAAAGGCAAAGGTTTTATTTTTTTATTTTGGATTTTACATTAACTGATTTTTTTTTCATATTGTGCAAAAATAATGTAGTTAATTGTATTACAGTTATGTTATAGGGCCAACATGTTCAATTTATTATCACTTTCGCTCCAATCCACTCACAGTCGAATGTTAAAAAATGTACCGTCCCACAAAATTGTGTAATTTTTTTAAGTCTAAAAACTGTGAAAAAAAAACAAAAATCACAGTCATTTTTGTTTGTATAACTTACTTTTAAAAGGCATGTAAAGGGGATAATTTTAATGTTTTTAAATTTTTTTTATATTTAATATGAAGGTTTAGCGTACATACATCGAGTGGGGGAAGGTTAACCAATAATTTAACACAATTTTATTTAAATTAAAATAAGCATACTGATCACGTTTTTTTTATTATTATTATTATTGAATTTTGTTATCATTGTATCTGATTGGTATTGGCCAAATTTATTTGTTTAAATTTCTATTTTAAAATGCAATAAAAAAATAATTATATTAATTTTAATTTGATTCCCAAGTCGTTCAAATTAAATATGAGATATAAAATAAATTAAACACACATTTGAATAAGTAAAATAAGATTAACTCAAGCATCACGCATGCATATTAATTAAGATTTAACGCCTACACCTGATATATTTCTAATAATTTTGTGGCTTAGTATAATTTATTGTAAAGAAAAAAACAATCAACTTTATAATTTTATAAAAACGAAGCAAAATAATGTGTTTTAAATAACAATATCTAATAATGACTTCCTTTAATTCTTTATTTTTTTTTATTTTGTATTTTATGTTTAAATAATTTTCATTATTGAATATTAAATATCATTAAAAATTATACAAGCACGAGTATAAAAGTGAATAAAAGGTAATAATCGTTTTCGATTAAAAGAGTGTATTTTCATAGTAATGAGCAAAGGAAATAAGAATCGATTAATATCTTATATGATTAATTTTTTCATCGCCCATGCATTTATGATGCGTGATCGTTTAATCTTTCTTGTTGTTGTTATAACCTGAAAATACAAAGTTTCAAATGAAAACACCTAATTTATCTGATTTAATATAAATTTTCATGTGTGAAATTTTTAGAAAAGATGAATAAAAATCATTTTTGAACCACAAATCCTAATGAAAGTGGTTGCATTGTAAAAAAATAAGTAAAAATCTGACATGAGATTGAAACCAATGGAACATCCCTTTTATGTTTGATCCTCAGATTAAATTTAAGCATTAACTCTTTTCAAAGTACCAGGAATTCAAGAAGGTTGGTTGAGCTTATTTTCCGATTTTTTTAAGAAAATCGAAGAATATTACATGGCCGAGTTGCATTTTTTTCAAATTCCATTTAATTCAACGAAAACTTGATAATTTTATTAAAAAATCATCAAAAATTTTTATTTTTATAAAAAATATATCGCGGACACCAATGACCTCGAGAATCTGAAAGAGTTGAGAGTTGTGGTAACTATCTTAAAAATCTTAAGATGGTTCTTAGACAAAAATATCAGTTTCCCTCATTCGATGTGATCTTAGATGGAAAAATAGATATATAAGTTATTTATTTATTGATTTTGTTTCCTTTTACTTTTCCTAAATCACTGTTAAAATAAATTAAAATTCCATAAAATTTGAAGTGAATCATTTTTTTCTAGTTTTTTCTTCACAACAACAAATTTTCAAGTGAATCTATTTCCATTTATTTATTTATAATTTACAAATAAAAATACAAAACATAGATGAATAAGTGTATAATTCAGTTTAAAATATACAAACATTTATACTTAATAATTAATCCACCTCCATAAAAGTATTCGTTGTCGACCTCGCGTTTGTTCAATTATTTATCTCTCTTACACAACATATTGCTATCTTTTTTTCCTTCAACATTACATATTTCCCCGTTTTAAAATATTAAAATCAGAGAGCACTGAGAGAAAATAAAGTTTAACTCTTATTCCAGTCGATCAATTCAATTTATGTGTATAAACTCTATAGTTTTTATTTTATTTTACATTTTTAAAAACATACTGCATTTCCATCGTAACGTGTATGTGAACTTTAGTAAGAGTCTTGATCTAACTTACATTTTGATCTGTCTTTTAAATAAGATGTACCACGCATTTTAATAAATATTATGCAGTCACACCGTGATCGTTGTCAAGTAAAGACGTGTTTTTAATTTACTTTGACTCAAAAATCGTGAAAGAAAAATATTATTTTTTCAAGTAAAGGAAAAAAAACGTTGTAAATAAAATTAAACAAACAAACAAAAAATTTATTAAAGAGAATTAATAAAAAATAGGAAAAAAGCCACATTTGGAAATTTTATTATTTCATTATTTATTAAAATAAACTGAAAATTTAAATAAAAGAATATAAAAATCTGTATAAATAAGACAAAAATATATAAAAAAAAAAATTTGAATCGAATCAGTCGTGGGTGATGAATAAATTACCCTGATATATTTAATTTTAATCAAACAATATATACTTTGTCTCTTCTAATAAAAAATTAAAATAATAATGAAACTGATGATACACATGTACGCATATAATTATCATATATCAAATATTATGTAAAAAAATGTATAAAGAAAAAATCTTTTTTGACTATTTAAGGAAAATTGTTTTAATTTTTTAAAAGTTTAAGACACTAAACCAATTTCATGATATGATTATCAGACTAGACAAAATAAAAGTGGATTAAATCAAATAAGGAATGAAATGATACATTGAAAACTAACATTTATACATTGAATTTTTTAAATAAAATTCAAAAAGTGAATTGTTTTGACCAACACCCCTTAATTTTTGTGAGAAAAAAAATAAAAAAAAACAATTATAAAAATTTAAACAATATTTATGGTTAGTATATTATTTTATATATCAATATTAATAAAATTATTTGTTAAATATCATTCATTGTAAATATTTATACTGACTTAGTATAAAAAATATTTTACAAATAAAAAAAATACAACTATGAAATTTATCTTATCTTCTTAGTAAAACATTTTAATTAATAATATCATTTAAAAGAAAGTGCGAGAAAGATATGATACAGAATGATAATAAGGGATAAGATAAATTAAAAGATAATTAAATACAACAAGTTTTGTCATTTGTAACTGCTTCTGTGGTCCCACAAATTAATTTTTTTATTCATTGAGTTGAGTGTGTGAATTCAAATATAGATTAAATTGATTTTTTTACTAGGAAAAGATTAATGACAAAAAGTTGATTAGATTAACATTCCTCATCATCGTCTGACGTTATTCAGTTTGTATCTCCACAACATCAAGAAATATAGATTTAAAATGATAAATGTATTTTTTCAATATAATCAACGTTTTGTGATTTTTGTACAAGATAAGAGCAATTAATTTGATTTAATTATAAAAGTATTTAAATTTTAATGTTTTAGTTTATTTTAAGTAATTGAATAGTTTTATAAATTAAAATTACAGTAAAGAGCGTCAAGTTTTACGATGTATCAGATATTTTTGATTCTATAATACATTTGAAAAGCGTAAAAACAAATGATATTTTACTTTCTTTATCACGGAGAATCGCTTAAATTCTGAAAACCGAGTTAAAAAAACATTATTATGATATCAATTTAATCTTTATAATATTTTTCCTCATATCAAATTAAAACAAAATTGATCAACGTTCAAGTCAGTAAAAACACTTTCAATTCTTATCTTTAACAGAATAAATTATCATTTTGTAAAATCATCTCTTGAATTCGATGATTTGGTAAATCTTATAATTGTGCTGTTGTAACAAAAGTTGTATTTACTTAATGATTGTTTAATGTGTGGTATAAAAATTGCAAGTCAACAGCAATAAATGCATGATAAACATGTGCTGTTACTACTATTATGACACCACATAACGTAAGGAATGCCACTAAATTATATTGTTAAATGTTATTATTATTTTATTTTTTTTCTTCTGAAACATAAATATTTTTATTAATAAATTGAGTAATTACAGTGTTAGTGACGTATGCATTAATGTATAAAAAAAATAAAAATGTATATAAATTTAATTTTGATGACAAAAAAAAATATTGCACGCACTTGAATATATTCTTTTTAAAGAAGAAATAAAAATTATTTTATTATTTGGTTAGTAGTTCATGATGTCTCACTTGATAAATTTTTAACTTACCTTTAAAAGTTTTTAAATTAATGTTTGTTTTCATGACTTTTTTCATTTTCTTTTAAGTTCTTTACATGCTTGTAAAAATATTAATTATTCTCTTTATGTTTTGCACTTTATGCAAAGCAAGTTTTATTAGTGGAATTTTAAAGTTTTCAAATGTAATTAAACAACACTCAAAGAGTTTAATTATTGTAAGTACTTTGCAACAATTTATTTATTTGCTTACCTTTAGGAAACACTTTACAGATTATTTTATTGATTTCCATGAATTTATGACATCTGTTACTCTCGATATATCAAACTAATAAAAAAATATTTTAATACCCTTAAAGGAAAATAATAATGGAAAAACTAATAAATACATTAAGCTAAATAAGCTGTAAAAATTGTTAAACTATTAAAAAGTGTAATAATAAAATATCACTAGAATTTTATTATTGATGTTATAAGACGTTATAAATATAAAATTGTACTTCTGTATTGTAGTAAATTATAATTAAAATCCAGAAAGAAATTTAAATGAGGCACTTGTTTGAGACAATTATTACACTGTGACGCTTAATTATTTATTTTTATTATCATTGTTAGTTTGATTCTGATGAGAGATTCGGTTAACCGATATGAAAAACCGTTTTATATTGAAAACATCCCTTGAGAACATCAGTTTAGTTGATCTCAACTGATCGGTTAATTATTATTCAATTTTGTGAGGGTCTCGAAAAATTAATCAAAAGATTTTAGCCATATTTCAGTTAAATCAATAAAATAATGTGAACTATATTTCACCCTGGGTTTTCATTGAGAGGTTTGGGACTGTATGATGAAGAATAATTTTAAGAAGAATCTTGAGTGAAATTTGATACAAAAATGTAATTTATGAAGTAAAAAAAGATTGTACAGTATAGTGGTTAGCGCTAAAACACTAGTCTGTCAATGTAAAGGTTAAATGTTGATTTTTAACTCCGGCCGTGGAACTTTTTATAGCTAATTAGTGTGAGTTAAATGCTTGGTGAAGTTAACCACTTTTAAAGATGAAAAGATCTCTGATTAACTTCAGAGAACGAACAAGAAAAACTGTTTAAATATTTTACTTGCAAATATCCATCCCTTGTCCTGAAAATAATTATTAACCAGCCAACATACACAATTTTAACGCCCTAGGCCAATACAATTCTTATTACATGCATTAAACTTGCTTACTTTAAGTGTACTGTGCACTTGATTAATCAGCAGATTTTTATCATGCAAATTTTTAAATATATTGCCAAGCTTGTTATCTAATTATTGTTTCGTATTTGAAATTAAGCTAATTGTTGTTTTGAGTATTAAAGTGTCATTGAAAAATATAAGTAACATTTTTCGATTGCGTATGATTATAATTTTCGATTTATGGATTAGCCATCTTTTGAATGAATGCCTTGAAGTGAAAGGCAAGGCAAGGCATTTTTTTTACTTCATTTGTGTAAACATAAAAATTAATATTTTATAATAATCATGATCATCTACAATATAATATGTGCCACACAACGATAATCCTCATGTTAAAAGATCGAGAGTTGATACAAAAAAATAATAAATACAGATATTTAAATGAGATTCTTTGGGTACTTATAACATAACTCACCCTGTAAAAAATTTTACTGTAAATTCCACAGTCATATTTCGGTTAATTAAACCAAAAAAACTGGTTGAATTTACCGAAAAAAATGGTAAATTCAACCGATATATTGGTTAAATTTACCAGTCAAATTGGTTGATTTTACCTATAATAATCGGTTCGATTTACCTAAAAAATAGGTTGAATTTACCAATAAAATTGGTTGATTTTACCGAAAAAAACTGGTTAAATTTACTAATAAAAGTAGAGAATGTGTTTTTAAATTCGTTATTTGGATCAAACTCGATAAAATATGTTGGGATTTAACATTATAAAAAAATAAAACACAAAAAATTCATTAATAATTAAAAGTTTGAGAATAATTATACCAAAAAATCAAATTCCATTTCCACTAAAACATTTTAATCGATGCGAGAGTATGATTTTTCGAAAATGATTGAGAGAAAAAACTAAAAAATAGCAAGTTTTAGTTATGAAAATCGACAAAATGGATTTTGCATCGTTTTTTCGTCCAAATTCGGGCAGTAAATCCACGGGTGTTGACATTAACCGATATTAAAGCTCTGATGCTCTTTGGAAAACCAAAAGCCCCCTCTTCAAAAACGCAAATTTTCTATGAAAACTCGCTATAAACACATGAAGGCGTTAAGACAAAAATCTAGCTCTTTTTATCTGACAACGTTGCCATACATCATCAAGTATTTGCCTTCTAGTATTTCCTACAAGAAAGTCATGGAAATTGAATAAACACCACTTAAAATCCTATAATTCGTTAAACCAACTCAAATGATACCCTTAATAGTGCGTTTTTAAAACTAAAATAACATTCCATTGAAAAATTGAGCTATTCACAGTCAATTGCCAAAGGAGAAATTATGTATATTTAAAAAGCGGGGACTTTTAGTTTTTCAAAGAGCACCAAATCTTTAAAATCGGGTAATGTAAAATCATAATTTAAACGAAAAAACGATACCATTCATTGTAAAAGCCATTCCCGTCGCAATTAGGTTAGGTTTTACAATGGGATCAACACCTATTGTGGTCGTAGTTTACCACGGGATTTTTTTTGCGTTCTTACGTTTAAAATGTAAAAATAATAAGTAAAAAAATCATGTTTGCGTAAGTTTAAGTTCAAAGTGACCTAAAGCAAAGTTGTAGAGAATATTTCAGATATTGCTTAAAGTCAATATTTCAGATATTAACACATTAACCGTCTCTCTTAGAAATATTGAGTTTCGAGCAAAATTTTCTTCTAGAATTTGTTCTTTGCGCAAAGGTGATCACTTATTGTTTCGATAGAAATTTTGAGTTTCAAACAAAAATTTTACAGGAGAGCCGTTTTATTTCTACTAATAATTTCCTTATTTTAATCGAAGAAATCAAAAAACTAGCCCAACATGTTTCAAACATGTTTAATTATTTATATTGAAAATTTGAAAAAAAATATGTTCTATGTTAGGAGAAATCCGGCGCGAAAATTATTGGTCGTAAAATAGACCAGCGGTGGTTAATGGGATAAGAGCCCTAAAATGGAAAATTACTCAATTTGGGCTCATTTTTCAGATATGACCAGTGATTTCACTGACCAAGTCGATATTTCATATATTAAGAGGCCATAAATGGCATTATAAACAAAATGAAATGTTTTGTAGTGAATGTTTCTGAAACAAAAGCTTGAATATGAAAAAATTCAGACAATTCAAAACTTGTTTTTACAATTTTTAAAAAAATTTCAATTTAAATAATTGATATGTTTGCATACAGATCCATTAAAATATTCTCTAGTTTTTTCTCACGTCACTTAAAGGAAGTATGAGTTTTTAACTCAACTTGTAAAATAAGCTCAAATTATTGTATTTTGCTATTTTTCCCCAGTGATATCTGAATTTTAACAAGTCACTTACGGAAACATGATTTTTTGACTCAAAAACAAAAAAAGAATTTAAAATTTTTCCTTTTGAAAATTTCCATCGCAAGCATTTTCTGTGTTCCCTCATCTTCCTTGAAAAAACTCCTAACTGTACTTTAAAAGATACTCTAATCATGAGGTATCTTTCCCGATGAATTTTTATTTTTTTAAAGAAGCAATATTAAAAAACTTTAAAAAAAATAACTTATTATTATTTCGATTTTCCTAACTACCAAAAAAATCCATACTTCAAACGGAGTAAAAATCCACTATTTTTTAGTATTTTCTCAAATACCATACTATCACATCGATTAAAATGTTAAATCCCAACATATTTTATCGAGTTTGATCCAAATAACGAATTTAAAAACACATTCTCTACTTTTATTAGTAAATTTAACCAGTTTTTTTCGGTAAAATCAACCAATTTGACTGGTAAATTTAACCAATATATCGGTTGAATTTACCATTTTTTTCGGTAAATTCAACCAGTTTTTTTGGTTTAATTAACCGAAATATGACTGTGGAATTTACAGTAAAATTTTTTACAGGGCAATTCAAAGAGTTCAATTTAATATTATAAAGAAGGTAATATAATTCGATATTTATTTATTATTGTTTTCATAAGCAGTAACACTTATGCTTCAAGTTAAAATAAAAAGCTTCACTTGAACAATTGAAATAACAATGAATATAAAAATTTTATTGTACAGAAAAAAATACCTTTAAAGCTACTTTGCTACTGATTTAAATTGTATAATTTATTCAAAAAATAATGTTGTTTAATACATGAATAAATTGCTTTATTATTATTATTATTATTATTTTAAAGCACGCTTATAATAACCACCACAATGCCTCAGATATTTATTCAATGATTTTATTTTGCTTTATATTTTTAATCTCTTTTCACTCATAAATTGATTTTATTATGCCTAACATAATTGAACTATTATAATGAATTTATTCAACATTAAAGTTAAAAATAAAAAAATAGAAAACCCTTACTTTAAAATTAAATCACAAGTGCATTTTTATATTACATAAATTGGCATGAAGGCAGAAAAATCATTCTTTTACGTGAATAATCTTTAAACTTTATGTTTAGGAAAAGTTTTTCAAAACATTATTTGCCATCCTGAATAAAAAATTTCGATTTGAATTATAAAATTGTTTTTAATATAATAAAAAATATTCTTTAGAATCACATTCAATTGTTACACTTAAATCTGCATAAAATGGTTTGTCCTCTTTTTCCTTCATATTTCTAATCAAGACGATAACGATCAGTAACTAGTGAGTTACAGATACAATTTTAATTCAACAGCTTCAGAACAAAAAACATCAATCAAAAGTATTAAAATTCAAAAAATACACTAAAATATCAAATATCCCCATAAAAATGTTTTTTTTGTAATGCATTCATCTATCGATATCGTTTTCATGTTTTTCTCACACATCTTTCAACAACACTTTTATATATTTGATATTTATTTTGACACACCATCCTATAACGATAGTATACAAATGACAAATGAAACAAAAATGTAAATATTAAATAACAAAAATTGCACTTTATCATCGTAAAGCAAATGCAAAAAAAAAACACACACACACATATTATGTGAGTAAATATCAAACAAATACTTTAAAACAAACATTTACTCAATGATCGTCACATGAAAAAATTCACTTTTATTTTAGAAAAACATTTGATGAAACATCTAAGACTATAAAAGGTAGCCGCTGTAGTATGATAAACGTGTTTAAATATATTTTCATACAAAAGTTTGCATAAATCTTCAGGTTGTATGAAATTGTAATAATAATATAATAAATATAAAAAAAAAACAAAATGGCACAAATTTGAAATTCAAAAACATTTTCCTTTTAAAGCCAGCATTATGGACCTTTTAGTATTTCTTATCACTTTGATCTAGACATGATGATATTTGATTGAAAAGTGACTGATTGTATGAATAAGTGAAGAAGAGTGTTAAATGTTGTTTATTTTTTTGTTGTACTTTAATATTCACACCGATCATCGTTTCGCAAAATTTCGCAACATAAAATCAGTTGTTGTTGTATTTTAAACTGTTAAAGAAACATGGAAAAAGTCCCATAATGACCACTTTTCAATATTGAATAAAAACAAATCTTGTCATATTATCAAGCTATCAAAGTGTTTTTGAGCTGTCATTTATTTGAGCAAAAAAAAATAATTTGGCGAAGGTTTGCCATTTTATATCTTGTCTACAAAACCGCATAAAAGTTCACACCGCCTTTATTTCAGATGTTACAATGTATTTCATTTTAGTACTTTGACAGTTTTTTGTTTAATAATTTTTACTTTTAATTTAATTGTATCATTAAATTATTTTTATTCAAAGTCAGTCGGTACATGATATTAAAAAAAAATGATCAATTAAAAAACTGAAACAAAACAATATTTTCATTTAAACTTATATAATTATACATGTACATGTGAAGTGGATGGCAGTTACTTATTTATTTATAAATTGCCGAAGGCAACTGTTTAGTTTATTATTAATTCGTAATAATGTTAGTAATAAATATTTAATGATAATGTTTGTGGAATGTAATTGTAACACTTTTAATTTATCTTTAACCTATGATGGTTTTTTTTTGTGTGCAAAATATCTCATTGGTCGCATGCCACACACAAGTCACATTTGTTTGGTCATCTGGCTTGATTTTTTAATGTGGAATTTTGTGTTTCTGTGATTAGTCAGTTACTTGAAATTGTGTGTAAGCTAAAGCAATAAAGTCTTTTAATTTGGTTTATTACCATTTCAATGGACCTCGTTAAAAAAAATATTGTATCTAGATTTTTCACTGTTTTTACGACACTTTGAACCCCCTTTTTTGATGAAATGGCAATTATTATTAATTTCCATTTTCAAAAAGTTCTTATTTTCTTAAATTTTGAAACAAACCAAGATTTTCTATCTGTAGCCCATCCTTTGGACCTTGAATTTCTATAATTGAATGGTTTGCAATACGTCTGCAATGTATTTGTACCTTTGTTATATAGAAAAATTTAATTTTCTGATTCACATGAGTAAACAAAATTAATTCTTTATTTCAAGAGTAAAGTATTTCAAAAGAAAATGAGTAAAATTCCAATTAAGTTCTTATCAATTTCTTTCGGTTACAATACTTTTGGCTAAATTACAACTTAAAAAAAAAGTTATTAAAAGCATTAATATAATAATGAAATTTAAGAAAATTAAGCATGAAAAAAAAACAATAATACAACAATATTGCACTCAAGAGAGATAAAATAATAATCGTTATAAAACATTTGCTTTGTGTGAGGCAAAAATACTCAGACAATCATTTATATTTGTTTAAATAAATTGGGCCTAATTAATAATTTTGACTTGCCTTGTGAGTAAAGTATTTTAAGACCAACAAATATTAGTAATAATATAATTAAATAATAATAACAACAAAAATAAAAGAAGATATTATCCGAAGAGAAATGATGAAAAAAAGAAATAAAATCATTTTATTTTATACTTTAATTGAATTGAAGCTCTTTTTAACTTATTTAAAGTCTCATAAAAATTTAATTTAATGTTTATGTGTTTTTACATTTCTATTTTTTTTTCTTAAATGAGTCAGAGTTCAACTAAAGTTAACGAGACTTGATGATCTATTAGTTGTGTACCCTTTGGCAAAACTATTAATATCTTGTCTTTAAATGTGAGTCGAGTGTGGGCTTAGAGCAAAAAAAAAGAAAAATTATGATTATTATGAGTGTATTTACAAATCATACAAATTACCAAATTAGTGTGAGAAAATATTTGTCTTCCAATTTACGTTGTGAGAAATACTCAACAAAGAAAAACCACAAAGTCAATCTATTTTGTAAAAAGATTTCATATCAAATTGTTTAAAATTAACCATGTAATAGGTTAATTATTCTACATTAAACGGTCTTTTAACATCTTTTCTTTCTATCTCAATTTTTTTTATTATTTATTTATTTACTATTTAATAAAAAAAAGCCGACTTACAACTGTAACTAAACCTAAAGCAAACATTCAAATATATTATGTACAAGACAAATAAATATTCATTCATGTTTTAGATTGTTATCAAATGTTAAAATATTGTAAGCATATATAAATAAAAGTAATAATAATAATAATCATAATAAATACAGAAGAATGATTTTCATTTTAATATTATTATGATTTTTTTTAATGTAACAAAACCCGCATATTATCACAACTCTTAATCAGATAAATACAAAATATAATCAATAACTAACTGACACGCGGTGTATTTTGACATTTAACATGAGTAATTACATGCAGAAACACACCTCCTCCAATTCTGGTGTTATTTTATTTTTAAATTAAAAATATTAAAATATTATTATAAGCAAAATATTGAGACATTATAATGCATTAAACATGTCATTCAAAGTTTGATTTTATGCTGTTTAAAGTTATAATGGTGTATTTTTTCAGTGTTTAATTGGCTGATTGAGCTTATTATTGTCATTTTTTAATAATAATTATGCTGTTACGGGCGTGTTATGAATTGATTGGTGTAATTGATTTATTTTTGGAATTTAACTGAAAAAATTATGTTGATTTTGACTTTTAACTCAAAATCATCGTTCCTTTGCCTTCATAGTATGACTTAAAAATTGCCACTTTCATTTCAAACAATTCAAATTTTATCAAAAAAAAAAAAAATATCATGTATGTGAAACATTTTAAACAAGAAATGACTAGTAATAATTGTTTTAATTTCATTTTAGTATTAAAATCATAATATGAAAAAACTTCAACTATCACTATTAGAGACTCGAAGCAATTTCTTTGCTGAAAACACTACCTGTCTCATAAGTTTTATTTTTATGCAGACATTTTATGAAAATTATTATAATTAAAATTCATAACACTCTCGTTGATACATATTACACATTTTATAATTATAAATAACGATACCTAGCTAGAGATACACACAGGGAATAACGATTTATGGTTTTGCTTATTTTTTTTCATATAAAATTTATTATCTTGTCTGTACGATCAAGAAATGTTTTGACATAATAGAAAACAGTGTTGAAATATAAATGAGCATGTCACCTCATTCACTTTTGTAATGTCTTTTTATTTTCTTCTTAGAGGCAAATTATTTCAAGATTCTCTACTTGACTCTTAAAGATTCAGTTAAAATATTTGTGTTAACTCAATGATCTTTTACAACATTGTGACGATTTAATGCGTGATAAAATTTCTCACGAAAATCATCGAATGTAGTTTTTCATTAATTTTATATTAAAGCAACAAATGAATGATTATAATCATAAGAAGAAAAACGGTAGAATCGTTAAGTTGACACATTAATTACACAAATAAATCAATAAATGACAATTTTATATCCAACTTAATCATCAATAAAAGTATTTTTTTTCCTTTTAATTTTAGTACTCTTAAAAATGACAAAAACACAATTTTTATGCAATAAATACTTGGAAGTACTCAAACACAAAATACAACTCATCACAAATGAGATAATAATAAAAGAGCGCCCACACATCACTAATGTGCTTGATTATTTGCCTCTTAAAAGTACAGCTGTGTGTTACTACCGTCTCGCGAATCATATAATATTACAAATAAATGATGAGATGCATTTTTATTTAAAAGAAAGAAAAAAAATTAATGAAATATATAAATGTCATTAATAATTAAACTTGACACCAAGCACCCAATGTTCAGATTTAAAGAAATAATGGTTTAATTTAAAGTTTTTTTACTTCATTTGATTGTTATATTTCAACTTTTTTGAGTTTTACATGCAATTTAGTATAGAAACTAATTATTTATTTCCACACCTCCTGACACTTTCCAATGATTATCTGTTAATTAAATAAATGTTTATATCGTGTATTACTGTCGAGTTTGACATAAACTACTACTAAACATTTGAATAATTTTCTACTTTTCCATCTCGCTATTTGTACATAATTTTTAAAAAATTGTACTAAATAACATGAGATGCACACTTTTTTTCCAGAAAATAACACGTGTGCTTCATGTTAGACAAGAGAAAAAAAATATAAAAATAAAAAAAGACGTGTGCTTTAGGATTATAGAAATTGTATGTGCATGATAAATGACACAAAAACCATTATTTGGCGTCATCCATCGAACATGACACACATTTTTTAAATGATTACGAATCTCTTTCCTTTTAAAAACATGAAAACGTTCCATCGCAGTGCTATGTCGTAAGATTACCTAGAGCCCATTTCATTTAAACAGAGTACCAGAAAAAAACCTAAAAGGCACAAATGAGAACACAGTGTGAAAGAATTCATTTAAATTTAAAATATACAAAGATACAGAGTTACAGTAAAATTACAAACATACAAAATATTCACGCACCTTACAATAAAGCAAAGGTCAGAGCAATATTTATTTTAAGCACATATTCAGAGAAATTCATTTCCTTTTGGCACTATTCTCAATTTTCTGATCAAATAACTTTTTTTTCACTTAAAATAAAGCGTGAAGTGTGATATATTTAAACAATCAACGTGATCTTATTGCAAATAAATACTAAATCATTTTCTATCAAAAATAATTATAAACGTAAGAGCGTAGGAAACATATTTGTAATAATTTATTTGAGAACTATGAAAAATTGAATCTAACATTCGAATTAAACCCCATTGAAATGGTAATCAATTTTAGTTACACCTTTAAACCTATGTAATCAATGCATTTTATAAGAAAAAAAAGTCTAGCATCTTACCAGAAGACAAATTTCATTTAATCAATTTGTTTTAAAATAAACACACAATAAGAAAATTTATAATAGAATTTGAAATTATTAATATATGAATGAAGATTAAATAAATTCATTATCGATTCAAATAAATCTATTTTTGAATAACATTTAGATAGCTCTAAGGCTCAAAATCGATAAAATAAATAGTTTTTTGAATTAAATTTGATTCGCACTATTAATGCATAAATATTTTAAAAATTCACACTTTATTTTATTATTATTGAGCTATTCAATTGTATAATCGTGAATATCTTTTTATTATTTGCTGAATTTGTGTTTATTCAATGGATATTAATTTGTTAAGCCTATAACAAGATCACTTATATGGCATTATTGGGATGTTTTCTGTTGATATTTAAAAATTACCATAACTGATTTTATTTCTATTGTTTTATAAAAATTTATTTAATCAGGGTGGCCTACAAGTGAACCCATAAGAGCTAATAAATATTAATACAAATAACACATAATAAATTTCAGATTATATTAAATTTGTAATATTTTTTATTTAGGGAAAATGTAAAGAAAGTATTGAGTATTACAATAATTGTTGGAAAAAATACATACATTTCATGCTTATTATTTTTTCTAATTTTTCAAATATAGTTTTTCAGAAGTTCAGACATTTCCTAAAAAGGGCACCCAATTTAAAAATTCATGGAGTATCAAAAAGCAAAAAATTTTGTGAAATTACCAAAAAACCTGTTTTCAGGGTAAAAAGATTGTGATATGTATGGTAATTATAATATATGGAATTTAAAAAAAATAATTTAAATCAATATCTACCCACAAGCGTTTGAAGCTGAATTGAACTTACAAATAATTGATCGATTGACTGGCAGATACCGACTTATCATATAAAGAATATAACCGAAAGATTAAAATAAGACAAATTATTATTATACCTTTAACTATTGTAAGCTGCCAATAACATAGTTTTGTGATTCAATAAGATAAAGCTTAGTATTTATTACAAATTTAAGTCAATAAAGAGATAAACTTTGAAATGATCTCATATTTCATTGAATTTTCGGCTAACTTTATTGTTTTTGTATTAAATTTCAGAAAAAAACTAAATATATGAATTAATGACCTCTTAAATCTTTTTACTGTCAAAAATTGTACTAATAAATAAATTTAATTTTCTTTCACTCTTGATAAGCTAATAAATTGTAAATTTAGTAATGCATTATACAGATACGAAAAATATTCATTATTGAAAAGGTCGTTTATCTTATAAATAAAACAATTAATTTGATTTTCTTCACCTCATCTGTTTTCTTCACTGCATTCTTTCGTCTATAAAAGTACATCTCATATATTTTTATGATGTTATTTTTTTTTATTTTAAATCTAAATTACAAACCATCCGTAATTTGTTTTGTTTATAAATAAAGAGATTGTTTATGAGACAGTGAAAAAAATCTCTTAGTTTTTCAAAGAGAACTGTCATCATTTACACTTTGTTTATATTGAATAAACACATTCCATGTTTTTCAAAGTTTCTCAAATGTCTTGAGAGGTTAATCCAATACAGAAGTTCAAAAGTGTTAAGAAAACATTGAATTAACACATTAATTTATTTATTTATTTGTAGTTGAATACCGGCAGTTCATAAAGATACTTCATCAAATTTAGTGTTTTTTGTTCTTATGTTCGGAGTTTGTATCAAAATTATCGTAGATGATTTCAATTTAAATTTCTCGTTATGTTCAAATTTATAATTTTGTTTCATGCAAAGTAAAAATAATTTTTGATATAAATAATATTAGAACAAATCACATTCAATTCAATGCTATAGTTCGCAGAGGTTCATTGTCAAACAAATCTATTTAACAGACGTTAGTAATTTATCTTGCACTTACATACAGTTTAAGACTATTGCACTCACGTACTTGACGATTGTGTAAAAAGATATAAAACAGTGCACTGTTGAAATAATAAAAAAAGAACAACATAAACATGTGAAGATTAATGACATAAACATGTCCCGTGTCTTCTTTTACATTTATTCAAAATTGTATTCAATTAAGATCTATATAACATGTAACATTTAGTAAAATGTTAAAAAAAGAATAAAAGATGAAAAAATATAAATAAACTCAATGAGTTTGTCTGACTGATTTTTTTTTACGTTTATGTTTTTTTTCATATGAATAGTGCCCTTTATATTCACAAATAAATGTCAACACAAAAAAAAAACATACAATCATGTAATGTGTGTATGGAAAAGCGTTTTGCTTTATACTCAATATTTATGTCAACATAAACAAAATTTGTGTTGGAGCGTACGTGTGCGAGGTGAAAAATAAAAATACATTGAAGAGCGGATTTAAATAGAATTTCTGTTTTTGGATTAAATGACAAAAAAAAGTTAAACAATGAATGATCTACATTTAAATAAACATAATATTTTGTGAAACATTTTTTTTTTTGGGTGAGACGATACAAAAATTGAATTAATTGTGTGACATCAAGTCAACAGAGAAACAAAAAAAAAATACAAATAAAATGAAATGAACCATAAAATTTATTATAAGTTAAATCTTTCGAAAAACATTAACAACGATTAATAATCAAACATTAAAAAGTCGTACAACACAATAGCATTATTATTACTCGCATATTATTATCATATTCTGTCACACCCAAATATTAATTTTATAATAAAAAAATACTCAGTCATCACTGGTGCATAGCCACAAATATTTTAACAATTTGTATCTTCACTTATTGTTGTTGCTGTTGCTCATTTCATTAATATTTACATTGAAATTTTTGATACATGTTTTTGGAATATTCACTTATTAACTTATTTTTACATTTTTAAGCTGACCCCAACGAGAAAGAACTAGCACAGATCTATAAAAAAGTTCATTAATCATACTCATTTATTTTAATATGTCCTGAAATAAGAATCATTTATGTAGCATCCCTGCAACAATTCAATGATCGGTAAAGCAGTTGGTTAGAAAAAACCAAAATGCATTATCATACAATTTTCGATGTTTAATGTTCCAATTTTTCCAAATCTGTTGTAAAATGTCAGAAAAATTAATTTTAAATATTGCTTTATTATACATTTCACGAAAAAAAAAACAAATTATTATGCAAAATCATCTTAAAATTAATCTACCTAAGGTGTCATAAAAGTGCAAGTGTGTCACCTCATACCACTACTTACAAGATATTTTAGCTGAGGTGTAAATTTCACAGAATTTTATAATTTAATTTAATTGCATGTGTTTCGGTTGTAAATTTGCAACAGCTTTTTTTCTTAAATTTTAAATATTATTTTTATTGATTTTAATAGTATATTGATGGGCATTGTCGTGTGCCATGTATCTTTAATATTTGTATTGGCTTGTTGCACATATTTTAAATTGAATATGAGTAATGAAAATGTTTATGACAAGACATAACGGGATTTCATTTCTTAATTTTTTCAGTGTTAAAAAAGTATCTGTTTTATTTATAAACGATAATTAATTATGGTTTGAACACTCCTTTTAGATAATGAAATGGAATTTTTATTGATAAGGAATTTTGGTGAATTGGATGGTTTTTGAAGTGTTGAAAGGATATGAGGTTTCTAAGCTAACTCAAAGAAATCATAAATCTGTATAGTTCTTATAGTAAACATTATTTCCTGTAAAATTCCGTTTAGAAATCCAAAAACTTTCAAATTAAAAGTGTTTTTAAAGCTTGGGTGCTTTTTAAATTCTTTGCTTTTAAGTTCAAGTTATTAAAATTCTGCAACACAAAGTACAATTATGTTCAAAAATGTTGACATGCACGATTAAATAATAATGTGCAATGTTCTTTTTCTTTCATTAAATCATTCATTGCACCACTTCTGTTCTTTTATTACATTATCGCAACTATAACAACTAAATAAAACTCAAATCATACAGAATAGAATTAGTATTCAACTCTCGTTCATATGTAGAAATGGACATTTTTGCATGAATACAGTAACAAACTGTCATTCTTAAGCAAACCTTATACGGTCTCGACTACCTTGCAAGGTTCAATGGAGTAGCGGTTTTTCACACATCTCCCGTTCATCATTATCGTTATGATCATCATCATAATACACGTAAAAGTCATCAAATCACTATTTATACAATATTAGTAAGAGAGATCAACTTGTTTTTCTAAGTAAATTACAGGTACAAAATAAAATATAGACTTAAAAAAACATAATTTCCATATCTGGATTCTAAAACTGACTAAAAGTTGTTTTATCTTATTTCATGGAAGGTAATATGAAATAATTATATGACATATTAAGAAAATGTTAGATTTTTTACTATATTTTAATGCTATTTTATATGTTTGTATTACTCGCTTATTTGTTGACATTTCTTGTCATTTTCATGTGTGACTTTGGCTCATTTAGGCAATTATGTAACACAGATATGGCAAAACATGTGATTGTTTTATAGCTTGAAAAGAATTTTTACATAGACAGTTTGGACGTTATCTGTGCCACACAAAATTCAATATTGTTCCATATCAATATAATATAAGGTGAGATGATGGTGATAAGAATTTTTTATTTTTTGTATTATTTGCAAGTTTTATGAGATATAACTCATGTTTAAGAGAGAAAATATAGGTGTGGATTGTCTTTGCAATACGGGTAAAAAGATAAAGATATTTATTTAAAAATGTGAATATGAATGTGCGATATTTTTAAGCAATTGCTGATTATATCGTATTTATATGCAATGTCTTTGTTGAAGGACAAAAAATAACTTTATAAAGTTATGTGATGGACTATAAATATTTGAATGGGCAATAAAAATGTTGTGGTCAATGTGGTTTTTTTGTGTCTTTTACTACAGAATAAAATGGATAATTGTTATAATTTCTCATAAAACAGGTGCATTATTTTAGGTTAATTCCATCGATTGCAAATATTTGTATCAAAATATTATACATTTTATTAATATTTTCGTTTTAAAAGTTCATTGTAAAATAGATTCTTGAAATAACTTAAAATTTTAAAATATTTAAATTAAAAACATAAAATACCTTTTAAAATCACGATTTGGTATGCTTAAAGCTTGTATCACTCTTAAATCATAAAATAAAAAACCTTTTTAAATGATTTTATGTGTGCTAATCAGCAAATAGCAACTCAATCTTTATTCATATGAATTACTTGATTAAATCCAAAAAAATACCTTAATGCAAAACTAGATCTAACGGAAATCAAAAATTATTAATAAAGGATCGATCATTCATATTGGGCGGCTTTACAAAAAACAAACGAAATTTTACACATAAAAGTTCTATAGCGTTGAAATAACTGTAGAAAACTTGCATGGACCTCATAGAACACCTTTATCCTATCATCTGAATTTTAGCTTTCAGCTTTTTAAACAATTATTGATTTTCTTTTAGTTCAATATTTTCAGACGGACAAATAGATAAAATGCTCTCAAAAGTCGTTTTTGTTTTGCAAAATACTCGAAAAAAAACTTCAAAAGTAAAGTTAAAACGCATTCACAAATTTAATATAGATATTACATTTCGAAGGAGTGCCATATATTCAGTGTCAGATGTTTTGTTGATAATTTGAATTTAGTTTCGTTTAGATTTATTAATTTAAGTAGTTTGTCACATAATAATTGAGGAACAAGCAAGTTTGACTATGCTTACAAAGACAATAAATTTTCATATTTTATTTCTAATAAACAATTTGTGAATGTCATGAAACTTGATACGCTAATCGGTACTACAAATGATTGTCAGCTACGTTAATTCTCTTTCGTGTTTTTTCTGAATTAAAGAGTAAATAATTGTGTATATGATGTATTTGACTTTTAACAGTGAATAAATTAATCAATTTGCATATTCATTATAAAATTGTTTATTTTTTTTTTGTATCTTTGCAGAAAATCATATTCAGACATGCATCATTCTGCAACTGACGTAATGGAATCGATCACATTTGATCAATCGCCAGTAGCTGAATTAGCTGACAACAATAATAACAAGAAAAATGAAATTTATTCGTTGCGACAACGAAATCAACGGAAGACAAAAGGAACCAAGAGTAAAATTACAGCATATGACCTCGATGCATCATCCATTAGTAATAATAGTTCTAATTGTGGTTTAAATTACGGAACTGATGATAGTTTAGTATTATTGACTAAAAATACATCTAGTAATAATAAAGGAAAGGCCAAGGGGAATAAAGGAGACAAGCCGAAACAAAAAGCAGCTCCATTAAGTAAATATCGAAGGAAAACTGCAAATGCACGCGAACGAACGCGTATGCGTGAAATAAATAGTGCTTTTGAGCACTTAAGACAATGTGTTCCTGTATCGATAACTGGTGTTGAAACACCAAGTAGCAATGAGAAACTAACAAAAATAACTACACTTCGCTTAGCAATGAAATACATTAGAATTCTGAGTGAAATATTAAATAAATGTGATCAAATAGAATTAACAAATAATAATAATGGAGAAGTTAGTTTAAATAATAATGTCGATAGTATTATAGATTATCAAGAAATTTACAATGACATCCTAAATGATACGTTATTTAAGCCAACTGTAACTAAACCAACTGGTGGAAGAAAAGAATTGAAAAAACAAAATGCTCCACCACCACCACCGAAAGTTAAAAAACCATCAAAGCCACGAAAAAAATACACAAAGAAACAAGAAAGATTTATGAATAAGATTGATTTGAGTCCTTCAATTACATCAATCACCGAAGAGTATCCCATGGATATTGGATTAACACTAGAATCGGACGGAGAATCCTTACAACTGTCAGAACCGTGTTTGAGTCCATTAGAACAAATTAAACAATGGCCACGACAAGATAATCTAAATAATCTTGGTCTCTTGTTAGAATCTGACGGAGAATCTCTCGAGCTCTCGGAGCCGTGTCTGAGTCCTTTAAGTCACTTGGACTCATTAAATCCATTTAGTGATTTATTGCATGCTGGTTTCAGTGAACCCTCAACCTTAGAAATGTATTTGTCATGACCCACTTCTACTATTAAAGTGTATGTTTAATAAATAATTTAATATTAATTTTACAATGTTGGTTGTTATTTGAAAATGTGAAGTATAGATATAAAATTTTAATTTACATTTTTTATATACATTTAAATATTAAGAGCTTTTAATTGTGGTTACATTATTGTTATTATTTATGTTAGTAATAAATTGTACATATAAATATAAAAAGATTAAAAATTCTAGTGCTTTATTTGAAACAAATATGTTTGTATTTTCTAAGATTTAATAATGAAAATTTCACAAAAACTAACTAAATTTTAATATTTCTGACCAACACAAAATTTAACAAAACAATTTGTCACGATTAGATTGTTATAAGCCAACGCACTTATATTTTTGATAGAAAGACACATTTTTGTTAAGTGTCAAATCAAAATTACAATATTTTCACAGATCACACAGTTTTTTTTGAAATAGCATTACTCGATACATATCATATTACATTTAAGGGATTATGTGCCTTCATAATAATATAAGTAATTGTTTTTCAATGAAATTTATATTACATTCATATTTATTCTATGTTTAATTCAATTCATCACAATTATAAGCCTATCATTTATCATAATTCATATTATTTCTTCTCATTTTATTTATGTAAGTTTTATCTTTACCTTATTATCTTACAAATAATTGAAAGTGCAAAATACTATGAATATTAAAATTTATTATTTGTTTCACATCATTTATAATCAAAAATAAAGCGCCATGATATTTGTAAAGATAAGATTTATTTCCTGTATTAAAGCATGTTATACATAATTTTTCACACTTATTTAACGCACTCTTCATTCACAAATTCATTTTAAATATGTTAAGGTATAAAGCATGAAATTTTGCATTTAATATTATAATCATCATCATATGCTAATAAAAATTATAAATTTTATTATTGAAATCATTTCAATTAAAATATTAGTTTTTACAGATACATAAATGAATGTCACATTTCATAGTTTACACGAGAGACGCCACAAAAATTAACATGTATCTGTTAAAAAATAGATGATAATAAAATTAAGTATTTAACTTTATCTATTTATCGTAGAAATATTACTTTTAACATGTGATTTTTAAACAACAGCAAAAATAAACAATGACGTGACATGACATTTGTAATTCAATTTAAATTCAATCTAAACAACTTTTCACCTTTACAATCAGATATTCAATTATCACATTTGTATCGTTTTTTAGTTTCATAAAATTAGTAGATCATAAAAAGGAATG
Organism: Culicoides sonorensis; assembly: GCA_900002565.1. Lineage (NCBI taxonomy): Eukaryota > Metazoa > Arthropoda > Insecta > Diptera > Ceratopogonidae > Culicoides > Culicoides sonorensis. The sequence goes on along the minus strand of LN483353.1, from coordinate 861,540 downwards.
TTCAATCAAATACAATTTATTAAGTGGCACTGTTCATTTTAAAAAAGAGCAATCATATTTAATTAAATCCTTACTGTGTTTATAACTTTCAACTATAGAATTTTCTGGTCAATGGGAATAAAATATTATTAAGACTTTTTAGTTTTTAATGAATTCATTTACAAACGTGCATTTTCTCTATCACTTTGTCTTTTTCATTCATAACTCGAAATTTTTTTTTGTGTCTATAATTTTTGTATAACTTCATCACCCATCCCTATTAAATAATTGATATACAAAGTTCGAAAATAACAAACATCTCGAATGAATAATAAATTATTATTAAATTAAACAATTGTATAATTAATCAACACATAATCTAATAAGGATATTCTAATTGATTTATTTCAAAACTGAAGGCGCTTAAACTTATACACACAAATCATATAACTAGTTGTTATTATTTAATAATAATATTATTACACATTATACTTGTATTTTGTATTATAAATTGCAAATGCAAAGTCTATTTAAATTATAACAGCCAATATTTTTGCATTTAGTTTATACATTTAAAAAAAATAAATGTAAACACAATTCAGTTCAGGGTATTACAACAATGTTTTAGTGTATTTATAATAAACGTTCAATATTTTCTCATTAATAATGATGTCATCAGTACATTAAAGCTACTTACCACAAAAAAAATAATATAATGATTCGACGACAGTGTCATAAATAAATGCATTTCATCCTCGTCTCTCTTGTATATTGTTTTCATTGTGTATTGTGCATTAAAAAAAAATATTATGAAACTTTGATAGATGATTCTAAATATTATGAATAATATTATTATTTTGATGTAATTCAAACCCAATTTAAAACTTGAAATATCATAATAAATTTTCTGATTTAATTTTAGAATTTTAATCAATAATTTTACATTAAAAATAATAAAGAAAACCATGTTGAATTTAAAAGTGCCAAGTGTCGACGTCGATCAATATCTTATTAACAATAATAATGATAATATCTTTTGTATCGATTAAAATATATGTAAATATAGTTATTTCAGTAAGTTTGCATTTTAATGGGCTTTAAACTTAACAAAATATTTGCACTCTGTCACATTTAAAATCTTGTATTATTATATTGAAAATACTCTTGTAGCATAAAATATTATTATTAGTAAATATAAATGTAATTTTAAGAATATAAATAATTTTTAATCCTAAGTTATTGGTTTCTATTAGAAGATAGTAAAAAACAGTGAGTATACAATATAATTATCAATGTTTTGTATGTTTAACGAATGTCAAAATGAAAGAATTTAATATATTATGTGAAAATTTTTATCATTGTTACCCTTATATTATTTTATTTATAATAATTTTATATTATAATAATAAAATTTTAATTATATACATGATTTTTTATAAACAAATGAATATTTTTATAACTAGAATAAGTGAGTTGCTTTACATTAATGCAATAAAATGACATTTTTATAAATAAATTAAAGTAAATCTTTTTTTTCATCAATATTTGTATAAAATATCAATGGTAAGGAAAAATTAATTTTTGATCAAATGCACTGTTATTTTGTATCCCATTCACTTACATTTGCTTTCACAAACATAAAATTATTTCTTGCTTTATAATTGGCACTTTATGTTTATTATTTATACACTTGTTGCTGTGATTGTGCTACAATTTCTAACGCAATTACTATTGACTCAATTTTTTTTGTTTTGTTTTTGATACAATTATTTTCTACAATTCCCAAGGCATTTGTATTTGGATTTTTGTGTTATACCGAACCTTAAACATGTATTTCAATTGAGAATTAATACAAAAAATATATATCAATGGTACAAACAGAAACTGACTTAATTCAATTCAATTAGTTATAACATATTTTTTGTTTTAACTGATTTTATAATAAAATAAAATATAAATGTATCAGTTTATTTGAAAATAGAGTCAAGATATTTAAACTCGAACAAGTGATTAGAAAAAAAAGTAAACATAAACACCGATTTTTAATTGTGATAACATAACATTAATTATTATCGAGCTTAATATTGTTCGCGGCTAATCAAAGTCAAAAATATCCTGTTGTGCTATGGCGGTACGGTTGCATTAATAATCAAATATAATTCAAAACATACAGTAATAATTAAATTGATGCAACTCTTGACAACGAATTGATTTAGTTTGTAGACAGTTTAAAAAAAAAAAACTAAACTAATTCTAAACGTCATTATCAACATCGCATGATTACTAAATTCAATAAATTATCACGTTAATTAGATACTCCCTGTTGCTGTTTATTTTAGTTTTTATGGGATTAATTTTATCAATAGAGAAAAAATCAGCGACTTTTTAATGTTATACAATATTGTTCCCACTCTATTAATAATTTATTTTATCATGTTTGTTTAAAGATAAAAAAAGCAAAAAATGTTTAGATGAAAGGAAGAATGAAATCAATGATTATTAAAATTAATATTATTGCTATTATGTTTTTATTTTATACTTTTATTTTTGTATAGGTTGAGACAGACAAAATGAATATTCAAAAACCATTTAACTCAAAATGCTCAAGCCTCAAATTAATTATCATCAAAGAATTTTATTGTGCAGTTAAGAGTGTTTACAAGTGTATGTTTTTGAAGATGTTTATTGATAAAAGTTAATGGTTATGGCTTTTGATGTAGGAATGTGATGCCGGTATATTTTTTTTTTATAATTGCTGTCAAAACAGAGGCTGATAATTAAAAGTTACATGTTTTAACATAAATTTCCATTCAAACTTTCTAGCAAAAAATAATATTGAAACAAAATATGTGAACGCAATTTAAGCGAGTGAATTCTTTTTTTAGCAATTTGCTTTTTTTGAACTATCAATTCACTAAAACTGACCTAGTCTTGATTTTGCTAGTCAGTTATCAATATTTTTAACCTGTAAATTAACTTCTTTTCACATAACATTTTATTTCAATGGTTTATTGACCATGAAGCGCTAGAGCCCAATCTCTAAACTGAGTTTGCCTTCGTCTTTTTCTATCCAAGCAAAACATAACCGACCTCCCTCTGATGAACCATTCTGGAAAAGGTTTGACAAGCATCCTTTACGGCTGTTTTTCCATTATTTTTGTTGACATTTTCAGACCACCCACTCAGAAGCTAATAATTTACTATTTTTTTGAATCAAACACATTGGTTTAACTTAAATTTATAGTTACTTCAATCATTATTAGCATTGTTTTTGTTGGTGATTAGCTTATTTGTAATTTAGCTTAAAACATAAAAAAATCATCGCGCGATAGATAATATAAAACCTCACCAGCACGCAATGAAATTTTAATGATAGCTATAAATTTAAAGTGTTATTTTTTCATTTGAAGAGTATGAGGCTTAACAAAAATATCATTAATACTTACGTCGAAGATTAGTGTTAAAATAATAATAAGCGAATGAATAATGATACAATATTAACACAATTTCTTATATGTGTTTATTTATTTATTATTTGTTATTTCAGAAATCTTCATGAATTAAGTTTCAATCTTATTCCATAAATTTCAGCATAAATTCATCACGATTATCTTTTTTTTTGTTGATACTCATATACCGTAATAGTGTTCAGTTAAAGCTTTTTAATTGAATTAAATTACAAATATAAATGTGATTATGGAGACACGATATCACGCACTTCTTGCATTATGACATTCGTGCTAATTAGGCATCAAATCATTTTAAAACTGTCGATCACTTTAAAATAATGCATCACTGTCAATCACTGCAATATTCTCTCGCGAATCGTCTTATTTAATTAAGGAAAACAAATTGAATGTTCATATGGCACGGTAGCTATCAATATATAACATCTGTGATTAAGTTTGAACTAAAACAAAAAATTGATTGATAATATTTTTTTTCTGAATGAATAAAAAAACTATCTTAATGTAATGATCAAACATGAAAAATTCATAAAATCTCTCCACAGATACCATTAATATCAATATACTTACTAAAACAAAAAAGTATGAGCATAAATTGATCATAAATACTAGTAGTGCTAAAAAAGCTGAAAACAGCAGGAGGTGTGCTAATTTTCAATGATAGAAATAATTATTGAAATACATAAACTGTGATCTTAAATAACTTACTTTAATGTGAAATGATGAATGAATTTATTTTGTTTATCGATTGCTTTAAGTTAACATAATTATATAATTTTTTAAGAGGAGTCGTCAAAGTTAATTTAAAATAAGTTTAATTTTATATTCAAATGAACATGATTAGGAAAAAAATTTGAAAACGTAAAAACATAAAATTAATGATAACACAGATCAATTATGTTTAGTGTTCAATATATAAAATCATTAATTGCTATAATAAAATAAAATTAACATACATCCATTTTGATTTTATACTAAAGGTGATGAGATCTAACCTGATTGATAGCTGCATAATAATGTTCATTAGTCTGATAAAATTAAATACAAAAAAAACTAACAATAACTGTCAAAATAATCGATTTGTTTTAATTTTTTCCTTGTTGCGCTTTTGTCTGTATAAATCTGTCACGTTAATGTGATTTCAATCGTGGTGATCCCATTAATTTGAGTTTTTTATGTTACTGATTCAAATTAACTGTTATACATTTAACAAAAACAATTTTTTCGATGTTAAACTAAAATACATCAGACTATTTTTAATGGCGAGTATTAATCTTAACTTAATTTATTTGAAAATTTGATGATACAAGATACTATACTTTAAGATTGAGAACCATACGATACAAAAGCATTCATGGATCTTAAGGTCTGCTGTTTGATTTTCTACCTAGATATCAAAACTGCCATAAATTCAAAAGTGTATTTAGCTTTTCTTACCTCCAAATTGATTGTAGGAATAGAAAACTGTCTTTTAATTGATCTGTGAATTCTTAAACAAGCTCAATACTGTTTCAGTTGTTTTGATATGTCCTGATTTTATTTTAAATTTCCGTTGTACCACTTGTTGAGAAAGTCCCACTGGCATGTTCAAATGATTTTGGGTTGAGAGTGTTAGTAATTTTCGTTATTTTTATGACTTAATTATTAAGATTAAAAGATTCTTATATCAGATCTCATAACATACAAAAAGGGGATTGCCTACTAATACGAGGCTTTTCCGTTGAATCAACGCCCTACGAATTTTGTATGAAATCTCATGTTGTTTCACTCATTTTAACAAGAAAACAAGAACTAATAAAACAATAATGTTATCACATTGTCACAAAGTTACAACACATTACACAATGTCAGAGTCAAGAAACAGTGACATTCTTTTAAAAATTCCACTACTGGATGATAATGTTATATTGATTTATGTGATAAAATGTGGTAGTAAAATGGTTGATAAATATCTTGTTTTTTAAATCAATTTTTTTAAGTCTACGTTTTAAAACGCCAATGTGATTAATTTATTAAGTGCATTTTCATTCAACAAAATCGATATGAATTAAAACCAAAATAACTTGTAAAAGGTTCTAACAAATACTAATAATAATATACTAGATTATTGATTTTGTGGTTAACTCGAAAGCTGACTTATCTTCAAACTTTCCGCTTGAAAATATTTAGCCTTAAATGATTTAATACTTATACAAAATATAAAGATTTTATTTGTAAAATGTGAGAACAGCAAAGAAAAAACTTCAAAATAATGTAATATTAATCATATATGAAGATAACGACGTATCAAAGTATACAATAACAATAAAGATCAGTATTCAATAAAATTCTTGTTTATTGTATAAAAATACTGGATGTGATAGCTAGTATTATGAAATAATAATAAGAACTTAAAATAGTTCTCACGGTAAAACACCGTTGCGCAGTTTCTTACTGATAACTAAAATACACATCATTCGCAAACGTGTAAAAGTAAGACTATGAATATAATGAAAAAAATACAATATCAGCAGAACCAGTAGTGAAGAAAAAGAAAATAACAAAATAAACAACAATTGCATATTGTAATATGTGAAATGAATTTTGATCGAGCACGATCAGTTAAGAACAGCAGTAAGTTTAGCTAAAACAGTTTATTTGTTGAAGCAAAAAAAAAAATGCATTTATAATAAATATCATATAAAAGTCAGATAGTGTTCCAGATATAAACTTATTTTATTTATTTATTACATATTCAACTAAAAATTTAAGGAATAACTACTACTCCTGCTGCTTCAAAAGCTAATCTCAACTCAATTTCTCGTTCTTTTGTGATTTTGTTTCCATAAAATGTGATTCTTTTAAGTTTAGGTAAAACTTTAATTAATTGTTTCTCATCTAAGTCGGTTAATTGATTTTCATGCAAATATAAGGAGAGTAAATCACTATTTTCTTGTAATAATTGTGGCGAGAATTCTGTTAACTTATTTGTACTCAAATCCAAAGTCGCAAGTTCCCTGTTTTTCGTAAATATTCCATCTTCTAAATAATGAATTTCGTTCTGGCTCAAATATAACTCCCATAAACGCTCATTGTATTCAAATGTGAAATTGTACAGCATACTCAATTTGTTCCCCATTAAACTCAAAGTGCTCAAATGTTGACAAGGTTTGAACGTTTCTTCTAACAGCTCTTCAATTTCGCTTTTCTCAGCATAAAATTTTGATAAATTAGGAAATGTATCACAAGCAGTTGATGAAAGTTTTGGTATGACATTGCCAAAAATATTCATAGTCAAAATTTTAGCTGGATATCTTGATGCTGCTATGAATTCGTAGTTTGTTTTGTTTAATTCTTTATTTGTTAGAAGACAAATAGTATTGAAAGATTCACAAACATACACAGGTAGTCCATCGTTTCCAAAACTAGAAGAGTTGTTGAAATATTGAAGCACTATTAATAAATTGAACAGACTGATACATTTTTTGAACATGATAAAGTAAATTTAATGATTTTATATAATTTTTATTTTGCTGTTTAATCCACTATAGAATTATTACGAATGACATTGTTTGTGTAAATTGTCTTTATATATTTATTTATAACATGAGGTTGTTTTGATCAGTTTGTTTTTTTTTTGTATTTTATCAAAGTTTCATTAAGGCAATTGATCAATTATAAAAATGATTACACCTTAACGTAATCAGAGTTTTTTTTTAATTTTGCAGACGATCTTTAAACATTCATTTGTTTATTAATCTTTGCAAGAGCGTCTATGCTAAGAAAACGTTGTAATTTTTTTTTTAATTTTATAAATTTAGCTTTAACAATCGCGAAAACAAACGTATTTATAAACTGATATCACACCCTATGGCAATTCCATCACTCAAAGATAAGATAAGATAAAAAAAATGATTCACTATTCCGAATAATTTGAAAATAACAGAATTATTAATAAAATTAAGTTTTGTAAACTACATTTTCTAAGCTAAAAGCAAAAAAGTTGATGTGAAACAGAAACAAGAATGTAGTTTCTTTTCTTATGTACCTGAAATATTCATAATTGCTTTAACGATAATGACATTCAAGTATTTTTTTATGCATCCTGACGACAATATGTGAATTGTTTTTTTTTTCAAGAAATATTCATTATATTTAATGTTATCATAAAAATATTAAATAAAATTAGATTTTCATAAAGATATCGGTTGTAAAATAATAATAATAACGATATTACTTTATAATAATGTATGTTAAAAGACACGATATTTCTGCTTTCACAATACAATCATCATCATTCTTGCATTATTATTGTACATATTTAAGAATATGTATCCTCTTTGTTACCTTTAATAAGACTCTAATTGATTTTGCATGACCATCCTCTTATAAGTGTATATTTTCCATTGTATAAAATTTAAAACGAATGATAAAAGTAAAAAAAAAAATTAAAGATAGAGCTTTTTGAGTGCGGTCATAAAGTAAACTAGATGTTGCACGTTTGCTGCTCCGCCGACATTCAACCGCCTTGTAATAAATAAAATAAATATGATATGATTGAACATTAACCATTATTATTATCATCATTATAATATTATAATAAATTAAAAATTTATGCATTTCAACTTTATAATTTTTTTATTACTATTTTTTTATATAATTGTAATCGTTTTAATAATAACAATTGTGTGAGATATTAGTGCCAATATGTTGCAAAATATATTAAAGGAAATTAACACTATCTAAATCTTTTGCTATAATCTTTCACATGGGTAGGCAGTTACGGGATTATTAAGAAATACACCTATCTGCTAATATGTGTAGAAAATGTTTATGATGTGGGTACATTAGCAGTAATTAGATTAGCTTTCCTGCTTTTTTTATTACTTAATTCGTAATGATTATTTCCAAGTAATTATGATTTTATTACTGGGTCACAAAGAAAAAATTAATGTCGCCATTTGAATAAAACTTATTTTTTTTTATTCATGTAATTATAATTGAATTATTATCATTATGACTTCATTTTATGCTCAATTAGCCTTTTTTGCTTCTTTGTCTCTTGTGCAAGAATACCTAGAAAAAGGCAACCAAAAGTCAACTTCAATTATAAAAACTCAGCTTATAAAAAAAATAAACATTGTTGATTTAATCCTTAATAATAGAATTGTTTTGTTTTCTTTCTGATTTTTATAATTTTTGTAGAATTTTTATGACAATATGAAACATAATGAAAAAAGAAACATAAAGGTCTAATAACACAATTTTAAGCGCCTATTGTATTGTACAATTGTTTGTTAGGTATCACCATTATTTTATTATTTAAATACCAAAAACTGCTTTGTCTGAGCCTTTGTTTTGCAAAAAAATATGTCCAAACATTATAAAATCAAATTTTATGAATTAAAATGAAAATAAATTCATCACTGCATCATATTTTTTAAAGACAACAAAACATAATAAAAATAAATGCTTCTTATTAAATATTTCCTCTTGTCATTTCTCTTTATTGTTAGTCGTGCAAAGCTACTGTTTCACGAAATGCACCATTGATCACACACCGCACGCTTCATTCAATATTTATGCATAAATGTATGAAAATATGTTAAAGATGGTTTTTATTAAAGACAATGTTTGGTTATTTTGAAGTAAGTAAGAAATTTTTAGAAAGAATATATCTTTAAAACTAATTTTTGATTTAAATCTGCTTTCAGAGAACTTTAAAAAACGATTTATCTGCCTCCACTTTGTCTTTATTATGACTCCTAAATTGCCGATCAGAGTCATTAGTTTTGGGGATTGGACTCTGATCGGCACTGAATACTAGAAAAAATTCATTTTGCATGTAAGTTTAAAAACTACATCGAAAACTTTTGATAGAGTTGATTAAGGAAAAAAAACTTTCTAATTCAATAAAATGAATTCAGTTATCAAGCGCCACACAATAATTAATAATATTGAACAAATACAAAAATTATCGATAAATAATAATTTTTCCACGAATAAATTAATAAAACGTGTTTGTCTTTAAAAAAAAAACTAAATAAATTTACTAAACAGTGCAATTATTATATTAAATTAGCAACATAATGAACAATACTGGGGTTAAAAGCGTGTCTGATACATAACGTGATATGATTTTCATTATTTATTATTAATATTCCGTCGTTTTTACCTTTAGCTGTATTAAATTTTTTTAAATTCATACACATTAAACAAGTACTTTAACAAAAAAAAATCTATTGAAAATTGAATTATCATGTATGCGCATAATTGAAATTTATTGTTTTTCAGGGTCGGTTGGTCGTCGTGGACTTCAGGCAGGAAAAAAATAATAATAATTCATATAATTCACATATTTATTCACTTATATTGTTTTTAAATGAATATCATATCGTTTATAAAACAATATAATGGGTTGATTAAATAATTTTAAGTTTGTATTTATTATTTCATGTATTGGTTATATGTCTCTTTGATTATATAAATTTTGCCGAAAGTACCCACTTTTTATGCATATATTATGTTAAAGCTTATTGGTTTTTAATAAAAATCGATACAATGCTAAGATTATAAATATTTTATATTGATTATCGTAAATTACGTCACGAATTGCGCCTGCTATATTATTATTATTATTGTTTGAAGAATGACCAGTGCTCGCCGTTTTTTTTTGTTCAAAAACTCATTTTTAAATTTAAATCATAAAACAAACTGAGACACTCTGTTGTATGAATTGTAAGGAACTGCAATATTAATATTTAGTTTGAAGGTGCTAAAGAAATCAATTACTAAAATTATATTATTTATGACTTAAACATACTGATTTTAATATTTTTTATAGGTTTTCATTTAACTTTACATTGAAAAATTAGATACGTAAATTTTTCAATGAGACATTTCATCAGGTATTTGACATATTTAACGGTTATCATGTACTTAGGAATTTACTTAAATCTTCAAATTCGTTTTGATTGCTTGACAAGACCTTGTTGCGTTAAAAAGAGAGTTATGAACATTTTGTCATCGTATTCATCACATTTAAGTATTTTTGCTTAATCCTTTGATTTATTACTAGTTTTAAAGGATAAGTAAAACCACTTGTCTCTTTTACAATAATTGAAAATATATTACTTTAATGGAACAATAAAATGTTTGATTAAAGAATTTTATTTAATTTGCAGATTATAATAAATGTTTTATATTTAACATATTAAATGAATTTTAATTTTTGTATTAACCCATTAAGCAATAATTTGCTTGAGGAATTATACTTTTCTAAGTATTTCTAAGATTTAAGATTTTTTTAAAATATTTTAGAAAATTTTGAGAGTAATAGGAATCAAAGTTTCTTGTAAAAAAACTCGACCAATGGCGTTTAATGAGTTTAAATAAAATTTTGATGATTTGCAAACAAATCACAACAAAAAATAACACAAATTAATAAACAAAGAGCTCTAAAATTATGTATCTCATATATTTGAGTATTTTTGTTGCAAAATAAACTTGAGAAATATAGAAATCAATTTTTATTCTCTTTAAAATTAAATTAGTTCTAATAAGAAAAAAAAACAAAATATTATTTGAAAAGCACCCAGTAGAAGTGGTGAAATACAAAAACATTGTCAAACACTATATAATTTAATCTAAGAAAACATAATAATAATACTAGCTTGTTGACACTATTCACCATCTAAGGCATATGAAAAATATAGTAATTGCAGTTTGATTTTGAGATTTCAAAGTAATTTACTTAATTTATGATATTAAAGTTTAGTTTGAGCAATTTTAAAACTATAAAAAATAAATCAAAAAATATGTTGAAAACGAGGATTTAAATTAAATTTCAAGAACTGTAATGCAAACAATAAAGACAACATTCAGACGGTTAATGTTATTTTTGTTTTAGCAAAAAATGAAACAAAGGCTCATCTATAAGCAATTTTGTGCTTCAATGAGCACAATGTATGTTTGTGTATGTTATTTGCATTACTTACAACTCAGGTCGGATACGCAGGTCTTGAATCAAAATATGAGATTTTGTAATGCGCTACTGAATTGATGATGTTAAAAATCAGTATCACTTAAGTTTAGTTTAAATACGCTGCAATAATAATAATAGTTGTAATAATAATGAAACAATACAAAAGAAGAGACACATTTTTTTCTTCTTGATATAATCGTCATTGTATTGTATGCAAATGAAACAAAAGTAAAATAATACTCTGTTGCTACTGACTTCTTAAATTTAAGCAAAACTTAACTTTACTAATATTTTATAAAAAAATATTATGCGCATAAGCTGTTTTTATTATTTGTTTAAAAGTAAAATGAAAACAACAATCAATGAATTTGCGAATTAAAGATACAGGGATAACGTATACCTTGGAAAAAAATTCATATTTTCTGATGGTCTTAGATTTGCCTTTCAAATTTTAATCTTGAACATACAGATGAAAATGCAATTAACAAAAATCATACTGGAATAAACGGATAAATTTAACCATCTTATAAGCGGAGAGCAAAAGACACAGTAAATCAACTAAAACCTGGACATTTGCACCTTAGAGTGTAGAATTGTTTTAGACCTAAGTTTGAAATTTCAGTACAACTTTATTAACAATATCTAATGATATCAAACTATAAAATCCTCTTAATAATGTAAAAAGTTATACAAAGTTAATATCGACCTACCGTATTTATTAAAAATTTCCCTAATGCTATTATTATTATCTGGTTATAAAAATCATGTTTTCTCATATCGTCGTTTTGTATAAATTTAAATTTTTGTTATTATTATTGACCATTCATTTTGAGTATATGATTATGTTTGTGTCGCATGCTATCCATTTATAATGCAAAAAATCAGACAAAAACCCATACATTAAGCATTTGAAAAAACTGTGGGAAAACAGATCATTTTCATATAATTCTGGCGTCATAATCATATAACAATGATGTAAATTTTTGTTGCTTTTGTGATTGAATATTTACAAAAAATCGATTGAATATTTGCACAGAAATTGATTCAAAGGAATGCCGGACTCTATAATAGGATAATAACATTGACACTGTTTTCAAATATCTGTTACTGTTATAGCAAGCTTATTTCAATTGTTATTTTGCGTAATATTTAAAAATGAGAAAAACCACCGAACGAGTTTGAAAAGTGAATTTCGTTGGAACTGAGCTGAATGAAAATAAATCTATTTTGGATTTTTGTGCGATAAGTAAGCTCGACAAGGTAAGCTATTTAAAAATCGACAATCTTATTAAATTGAAAATTCTTTTTCTCTATTGTAAGGCTCTGACTAGAAGAAGTTTCGGTTAATCTTCATGGTAACCATGCCTTAATCTATAGAAATAGGAAAATGATAGAGTGTTAGAGTGACGACGGATTAAATGTCTTACAACCTTCACTAAAAAATGACTTACATTTATTTTGAAGACCACCCATAATTACAATAACAGAAAACTATTCAAGGTTTTATTAAAAAAAAAAAAAAACATTATTTTGTTTATTAATACGTCTATCATTTCTTCTTATATCTTTGTACAGAAAATTTAATGGACACAAAACTTGTACAGATTCATTTAAAAGCAAAGTCGTGGCTAATAATTTAAAATTAAGTATTTATAGGATCTCAAACACAGATGAATATCAAAAAAATTGAATAAAATTTGGAAAACAATTTGAATTTGGATCCACAGAAGGTAATTTTTAAATTGAAAGACAAATTTTTGCATAGCCAATACTTATAAAAATTATGATGATTACCTACTTAGATGTTAATATAAGTCATTATTTTATTGCACTTGTCTAATAATTGGTTGCAATGTAATTTAACTTATCACAGTTTTTATAATTATAATAAAACGATAATAATTATTATAATGTTAATAATTCTTTTATTTTTACACAAATTATCTTTGTATAAATCATGTATTTCTATTAAAGTTAAAATGATTTTATATTGCTATAGCGCGAACATTTAATAATAATAAAATGAGAAGATAACGGAAATGAGTTGACATTATTAATATGTATGTGAAAAATATTGAAAGTGTGTAATAGTAAAGTGTGATTTGTTGTCAGTTCATAATTTTTGTTAAGATAATTCAAAGGCCATTTCAGATTATGATAATGCTGGCGCGACATAGCTCAGTCTGAACACCCTGCATTTGATAAGTAATTAATTTTTCCAGAACTTAGGAGATCGATGTAATATAAAATCTTAATTAAATCTTATGATAATTTAAGGTTTATTTTATTAAAGAATAACTTACATCTTCATAAATTTACTTTAAATTATTTTTGAATTGCCGTAAGATAAATTGAAAATCTTTTCTTCATTTCATTATGTCTTTCAATTAAATTACTTCTGACTTATGACACAATTTAGATTAAAATTAATGAAATGATGTATAAAAATTGTTTTTAATTTACTTATTTTTTATCATGTTTTTTAAATTAAAACGAAGAAGGTATTATAATTCATACTTTATTATAACATTAAATTATATAAAGTACTAATAGTGCGAAGGTGACAACAACAAATATTGTGTTTTGTAAGTAAAGAAACGTCGTTTAAAAAACAAGGCGAAATTGTATTATCATAACTCAAAATTTATGGGTGTAACTATTTTTTTTTTATTTAACTTTATTAGCATTTTTTTGTATTCTCTATGAAAATAAATTGAAATTGATATTTAAAATGCAAAAAAAAAACAATAATTTGCTCTTCATATCATGCATGTTGTGACTGAAAATATATGAGACCGTAATTAGATGTCAACAGTTTGGTTGTTAGTTGCATTTCATATTTAGGAACATGAACACTTTATAGACAGATGTAAAGCAACAAACGTGCTGACTTATTTATACTTATTGTAATATTTATTAGTTTTCTTTTTATTATCAGTATTTAATTTAATTGAATTTGTCGACCTTTAGCTGTATTATGATATGTGTCTGTTTCGTAAAAAGAAATTATATCGCCTTTTAAAAGTAAATGGCATGAAATTTGTGTTGTTAATTTTTTTTTCTATGTTTGCCCTCATGTTCGTTCAATCCAATCAACGCCTACTCTCATGTGAAATTATGTACAATTGATATTTTATTTTATTTTATTACTATAAACATGCCTTACTTATTATTTGTTTGTAACATATCGTTTTCAGTTTAGAAAAAAAAGGCTAAGTTTTACCGAGTGTAGTAAGTAGCTACGAAGTTGTCCACCACGAAGTTCATGTCGAATTTATTGTTCAAATGTAGTAGCGAATTAGCCGTTAAAAAACATAACTGCAACAAATAGAAAACATAATAACATGAGAGTTGCAAAATGATTTTTATTATAAATTATGAGGGCTGCGTGGGAGATATTTATGCACCACTACGTTATGTAGAGTGATTTGAGTTTATGTCTTATGTGCAAGATGCTAGAATTATGCTTGTACAGGGTATTTTGATTCATCCGTATTACTTAACTTGAAGTGACCAAAATTTTAAGACTCAATTCTTGATGATGATCATTCCACGATTGGACTTTTTACGGTCTGTACAATCCAGTTAAAACGATCTAGACGATGATTATGCTGAGGATTAATTTAAATCATTAAGGAATAGCGTCGAAGCAAACCTGAAAGTGTCACAAAAAGACCAGTAAAGTTAAGTAAAATCTAGTTTGGATACATTTTAATTGTATTCCCATGCTTTATCTTCGCGTGATATATTACTTACATGTTGGAAAGGAGAAGTAAATTGTTAAGTAAGGCTTCTATCAAACATTTTAAGAAAAATAGTTAATAAATACGCATATTTGTAACCAGAACAGATAACTTGGAAAATTGTATGCTGTCCAATAAAATAAAATAATTTTAGTCAAAGTGACAAAACAGTTGCATTAAGAACATGTAACTACATTTTAATTTAATGTTTTTACCACAAATTCGCATTGTGTGGTACAAAAATTATGCACATTGGTGGTACTCTACAGGAAATGTGGTTAGTTTCATAAATTGTACAAGTCATATATCGATGACAACTAAGACAAGCATTTCTATGCCCAGGCTTTAAATATTTTGTACTGAAATGATAATTTTCAACAATTCTTAAATCATGCACATGAATAAAAAAATAAAATTACAAATGACTAAGATCAATTGGAAATCAATAAATTAATTAATTTTATTGTCTATTTCACTATAAAAATTGTTCGTTGTTTTATCGAGAAACACATTTATAATCCGTTTGCCAACGCATATATCAAATATGTACAAGAAATCAGTGCAATATAGAAAATTATCTGTTTACTTATATCAATTCGATCATTTAGTTAAATGAGAAAAAAAATCATAAATAAATTTGCTCAAGACAATTTCCATAAATCATTTATTTATCTACTTTCTTTCTCTTGTTTTTGATTCTTAAATAAGAGAACGGGTAAACCTATAAATAAGTGTTGTTATGTTAGCTATTTTATAAAATATCAACTAATTGAGTTAAAATACATACAAATCTATAAAATGCAAATTGCAACAATATTATAAAAGAACAATTCGAACAATTCGTAACTCGTATCTAACTTATCTAATGATTGATAGAAATATGATTGATGATTTTATGAAAGACTTTTTCCATTTGATGTAAAATGTTATATTTTGATTGAACGTTACCTTATCTTTGACAATTAATCAGATTTTCGATGAGAAAAAAATTTTAGCAAAGTTGTTAGGTGTGATAATAATGCAACTTGAATAGTTCAAAACTTTTGTTATGAAATAACCTTTCAAAGTTTGCACTTTTCTGTAATTTTGTATGACAGTGAAATAACACAAAGAAATTCAAATCAATATTTTTAATTCCTATTGATTGCTAACTATAAATTCCTTTTCATTTTTCTATTTTTATAAGTAAACTCTAATATTTTCTATTTAGTATACTTGTGTTTTTTCACTCACATGTTGTTAATATGTATTATGTATCATTATAAATCTATTTCGTAAAAACACGGCCATTTGAGACCTAGATGTATAATTCCAGTACGATACCTGGGAGTGAGCCTTAGTATTATGTGTTGGAAAAATAACTCTATAGAATTTGTTATCGTTTACGAATGGCTGAAAAATTGGAGTTATAGGCCAAAAATATAACTAAAATAATACAATACTCAAGAATTGCCTAATTTTTTAAATTTTACAATTTTAAAATAATCAGATTTTTTTCTAAATGCACTTTTCTTAACCGTCAAGTGCTAATTTTATTTTTTCTTCCATTGGTGTCACATGTAAAAGTTTTTTTTTCAATACTTGTGATATAATTGGATTAAATTCTAATACGAACTTTTAGTATAAAATGGTTCGTAAATAGTAAACGTATTTTTGATGTCTCCTATCCGTCAATCAATTTTCATCAAACTTTTTACTTTAGATTGTGTGAATTTTTTATAAAAAAAAGTAAAATATTTTGAATCTGCCTATTTGTATTCTGTATCAAACTTTAAAACATTTCAGTGAAATCAAAAAAATAATTTCATTTATTTAATGGATATAAAAAAAACAACATAAAATTTTTATAATTCAAAATTGTGATAAATAAAATTTACTTTAAAATATTTAGATTTATTATTATAAAAAACTTATAAACTAAAGTGAAAAATTTAATAAAAATTAAACATGGGTAACAATAAAAAGGATCCAGGAGGGGTAAGTGACAGAATAAAAACCCATCGATCTGAAAATGATAATTGAAAGTACAAAAAAATCAGTTATTTTTCATTATAATTCTGTTGTATGTTATAGTATGCTTTAATGCTTTTTAATTTTTCTATTAGCAAGTGAAAATTGATTGCAATTCACCCGTGCCTGATTTGAACAATCAAATGGCGAATCCAAATCTTCCAACACCATTAACACTTGAGGAAAAAAAATATTTACTTGCAGTCGAAAGAGGAGACTTGGCTAATGTTCGACGAATTCTTCAAAGGGGATTTAGGAAACGTACAATTGATGTCAATTGTGTTGACTCATTTGGACGTGGTGCTATAACTTTGGCAATCGACTCTGAAAATTTAGAAATGGTCGAGTTATTAGTTGTAATGGGTGTTCAAACAAAAGATGCTTTATTACAAGCGATAAATGCTGAATTTGTTGAAGCAGCCGAATTATTATTAGAACATGAAGAATTAATTCACAAAGAAGGAGAACCTTATGTAAACTTTTCATAATTGTTAAAGTTGAACATTTTCTTATAATTTTTTAAAATTATTTTATAGAGTTGGCAAAAAGTAGATATTTGTACTTCAATGTTTACGCCTGAAATAACTCCCTTGATGTTGGCTGCTCATAAAAATAATTATGAAATTTTAAAAATCTTACTTGATCGAGGTGCTACACTACCAATGCCTCATGATACAAAATGTGGTTGTGATACATGTATTCAGCAGTCATCTGAAGACTCACTGCGACATTCATTAAGTCGTGTAAATGAATATAGAGCATTAGCAAGTCCATCCTTGATCGCTTTAAGTTCTACTGATCCTTTACTAACGGCATTTCAACTATCTTGGCAATTACGAGAACTTGCTTTTACTGAACAAGAATGCAAAACACAATATCTTGAGTTACGAAAACAATGCCAACAATTTGCTGTTGATTTACTTGATCAAACAAGAACTTCACAAGAACTGGCTATTATTTTGAATCATGATCCAGAAGCTCCACCATATATGGATGGAGATCATATGCCATTGTCGAGACTTGAACAAGCAATCCATTTTAAACAAAAGAAATTTGTTGCTCATCCCAATATTCAACAACTGTTGTCATCATTGTGGTATGAAGGAGTTCCTGGATTTAGACGGAAAACTGGAATTCAAAAATTAGGAATTTGTATCAAAGTTGCAGCGTTGTTCCCCTTTTATTGTTTAATGTACATGTTTTTCCCAAACTCAGAGTCTTCAAAACTAATGAGAAAACCGTTTATGAAATTCTTAATTCATGCTTCATCATATTTATTTTTCTTGTGTAAGTTTTTGTCACATATTAATAAAATACCTTATTAAGAACTCTTGTTTGATAGTTGTTGTAATTTTGGTTTCACAACGTGCGGAAATTCAAGTTGTACTATTACTCGGTACGGAAAGTATGAGAAGAGCAGTAGAGGAGCAACTTGCAAGACAACGTGGAAATGGTCCAACACCACTTGAATTGCTCCTTGTCATATACGTTATTGGTTTTATATGGGAGGAAACACAAGAAATATTTTTAGACGGTCTTCGTAAATACTTGGCTAATATGTGGAATTTCATAGATTTTGCTCGAAATTCTTTATACGTTATGGTTATTTTTTTAAGAACATTAGCATACATACAACAATCAAATGAAATTAATTCAGATCCGTCCAAAGCTTATGTACCACGAGAACAATGGGATGACTTTGATCCACAGTTGATAGCTGAAGGATTATTTGCTGCTGGCAATGTCTTCTCAGCTCTCAAACTTGTACATCTGTTCTCAATCAATCCACATCTCGGACCACTACAGATATCATTAGGAAGAATGGTTATTGATATTGTTAAGTTCTTCTTCATTTATTCTCTAGTACTCTTTGCGTTTGCTTGTGGTAAGAACTAAATATAAACTTAACAATTTTAACACAGAACATGAATTCAACTTAAAATTACAGGTTTAAATCAACTGCTTTGGTATTTTGCTGATTTGGAAAAGGATAAATGTTACAGTCTTCCAGGAGGACTTCCTGATTGGGAAAATAGAGAAGAAGCTTGCATGAAGTGGCGTCGTTTTGGAAAGTAAGAAAATATTTAGTATAATTTAAAACCTTATAAATATTTTTAACATATTTCAGCTTATTTGAGTCCTCACAATCCTTGTTCTGGGCAAGTTTCGGTATGGTTGGTCTGGAAGCATTTGAATTAACTGGCATCAAATCTTACACAAGATTTTGGGGTCTTCTAATGTTCGGTTCATACAGTGTAATAAATGTTATCGTCTTATTGAATCTCCTGATTGCCATGATGAGTAATTCTTATGCTATGATTGATGAACATTCTGACACAGAATGGAAATTCGCTAGAACAAAGTTGTGGTTAAGTTACTTTGAAGAAAGTGGAACTTTACCACCACCATTTAATATATTCCCAACTACTAAGAACTTCCAAAACTTGTGTGGTCGCAAAAAACGTAAGGCAATCAGAAGACAGACAACTATTGTAAGTATTTTAATTTGAAAGAAAACAGTTGTCTTAAATCCAATTTTTTATTTTAAATATAGCGTCGAAAAGTTGAAGAGGAACGTGTAAATCGTTACACAGCTGTGATGAGAGCCTTAGTATGGAGATATGTTGCAGCAATGCATCGTAGATTAGATGACAGTCCAGTAACAGATGATGATATAAATGAAGTCAAGAACGATATTTCTACTATGCGATTCGAAATGCTTGAGATTTTCCAAAAATCAGGCATGGATTGTTCTGGTGTTGATAGAAAAGAAAGAAGTAAGTTAAAACATTTCTTTAAATCAAAATTCTTTCATTTTATTTTATTTGTTAAATTTACAGCGGTATTGGGTAAGAAAATGAAGGTGTGGGAAAGACGATTAATGAAAGATTTCCATGTTGCTCCAATTGATGTTGAAAACCCAGATGAAGAACCAGCACCAGAAGGAGAAACATCTTTGGCAAGATTTAAACGAATTGCAAAGAGAGTTGCTTCTGAAACTACATCAGGCCGATGGAATGAGGTTTTTTGTTTTTTAAAATTAAATATTCATTTTCTAATTTACTTAAATATTCTTTACAACAGGTAATGCGAGGTGTTGGTATTGAAGCTGGTACACAAATTGGTCGTTGTCGACATAGACAAAGTTTTAAAAATCAACAAAACCTTCAAAAGGCAATGGAAGAAGCTCGAAGATTAGTTATGAGAAGTCCTCTACCAGGGTCTCCAACAATGTCTCCTACAATGGATATGATGGATCCTACAACCAACACTTTAGTTAAATTACTTCAGAACATAACTGAAGAATTTGGAGATGATGAACGACTTTCTGTATCAGTAAATAATACTCGAGGTCCTTCTCCAATGCATCAACTTGGGGCTCAACTTCAGGCTTTATTGAGCAAAAATCCATCTCCATATCAAACTACAAATCTGGGAAAAGCAGGGACCAGTAACTCGAAAAAGACACCATTGTTAGGAAATTCACCAAGTGCCACTTTATCACCTCCAAAACAAAAACAACCCTCTTTGAGTCCTAATATGTCAATCTCAAGAATTAATTCTCCACCTCCTAAAACAGATGATCCTGCACCAGAACCAATTCAAAACATATCAGTTAAAAGTCCATCGATTGATAATTTATCTGAGAAAAGCTTAAAACTTTCAGATTCAAAGATTTCAAAAACAACATCACCAGAACCTATAAAATCGCCTCCATCGGCTAAATCTCCACCTCCAACTATTAAATCTCCTCCACCTCCTATTCGTGTAACAGAACACTCAAGTGTCAAACGCCAAGAGAGTAGAGATCATTTGGTCGACATTGATATGGATATTGAACCATCTGATGAAAATGCAGAAGCGTTATCTTCAAATTCAAAATCTCCTCCAAAAGTTGTAAAACGTAAAGCACCAGTTCCAACAGATGCCATACAGCGTCCTGTTGCCCCAAAACCTTCTTCAAATCAAGGAATGATTCCGCCACCTCCTTCAAAGAATGATGAACCAACTGTACCATGTTTAAATATTCCCATTTTGTCAACAACTCCAGCAACTCCAATTCCACAAAAGAAAGAAGAAATTAAATCTGATGCACCTCCACCAATTCCTAATACACCTCCACCCCAAATTATTGAAGAACAACCAATAACAACACAACCACAACCTAAACCTAGCCCAGAACCAATTGGACCAACAATTTGCGTAGGAATTGATGCCGTAGCTTCAGACAGTACTGAAAAGCTTATTAGCTCACCAAATCATGATATTGATAAAAACAAAGCAGCTTCTTCTCCTATTTGTCTAAGACCATATAATAAAATAGAAGATGTAAAAACTGTAAAGAGACAACCAAAAACTGGCTGGTTGTAGATTTTTATATTAATCTGCTTTATATGAATATTTTATCTCTGAATTTAACAAATAAAAATAAAAGAAGCAAATAAAAAATAAACATTTAACGTCACTGAATTTCTTTAAATATCAACATCCTTGTCACGTATAGTTTGTTACTTTTTAATCCAGTGCATTTCATTTTAAGTCATTTCAATTTATTTATAATTACAAATATAAAGAATAAATTATTGTTATTACTTTGCTTTCATTGATATTGTTTTCAGAAGTGCTACAAATCTCGCCATCATTTTAATTGGACATCACCTTGTCCTTATCAATTAAAATTAATTATTTATTTCACGTTACATTTTTACTGCTTGCTAAATACAAAAAATAAGAAATGATTTATCAAAAAAAAAACATACTTCTGAATATCTGGAAGAGAGTGCTATTAAAATTATCAGAAATCGCATTCCTCATTTTACATATATCTGCTGGGCTTTTAAAATTAAAATTATAGCAATTAGTATGAGGATTTATGTAGCATTTGTCGCTTTGCTCTGTTGTAATTAAAAGGTATGATTTAAATAAATGACAAAATATTCATTTTTGAGATTATTAAATATGATAAAAAGGTGAAATTTTTTGTTTTACAAAATGAGCCGAAAACAATTAAAAAATTTTATACAAGTTAAATCATATTTTTTTATTTAAATTTTTATTAAAGATCATTAATATTAAAACAAAACACAAAATTTTTCTTAAAATCAATAAAATTCAAAGAAGTCGTTCTTAAAAAGTTATGTATTTAATAAAATTTGATGGTCACTTTTGAATTTATTGATTGTCATATCATTTGATTCAAATGTTTTACTTAGTAATAAAATCTCAAATAAATCTAAAACCAAAATAACGGACGCCAATAGATGTTATCAGACATGTAAATACTTTTATTAAGTTTTATGTTCATTAAGTTTGGTTAGTTCATAAGAGAAACTTCATAATATTGAATAAACACAAAATCATAATAAAAATAAATCAGTTAAAGATTTTCCATCAATAAATTGAATTAAGTTATAATCATAAAATGTATCTGTGATTGACTGCTGTTTCTTTATCAACTCACGATCAAAGCACACATATAAAGTTATTTCTTTATCATGAGAGTGAACTAATTTTTTTTTTTTATTATTCATATTTTTATTATTGAGTATATTCGTAATAACTAATATAAATATGAATCTTTAAACAGTTTCATTTTATTTTTAAATATTATGGATTTTTTTCCTAATTCTTTTGAGTTGATTTTCTGGTTAAAACATCCCTGGATAGATTGAGTAGTAAGGATAACTAGCTCCAGAAGATGTGCATACCTACAAGTGATTCGAAAAAAAACAACATTCTTTCAGGCGTGGAAGTGTCCGCCGTTTCTCTTTATCCTTATTGTAATTAATTAATTTATTTTTATTTTCCAAAACCTAATCCTTAGTTTTGGCTCTAAATTATTTTTTAGTATAAAACTAAATATGTGGTGAAAAAAAAATAATCGTATGAAAACTACACTCAAAGTCATTAAATTTATTGGGGTTGTTGTTTAATGTAAAGGAAAATATAATCATCCAATATTTTGTTTGTTTCTTATTTTCAAAAATTAATATTAATTTTCAATTCTTACTTAAAGATTTCATAATATCAACGGATTGAGCTTATGCGCCACCATATATGGCACACACCATAAATTTAAAATTAGAAAATGTCACGGCAAGTGTCTCTATTTAATTTTATGAGACAATATGTGAATGAATTCTTCAATTGATCAATATTTCAGATAAGAAACAGAAGTCAAAAATCTAAAATCGATAATAATTTTATTAATTTATCGGTTGATTTAATCGTAATCATTATAAATTGTTGACAATTATGTCATTATATTTAATTAATTAAAGATGTTGAAACAATTTAAGTAATTTTCAGTATGTTGTAAAAGTATAAATGTTACTATGCAGTAAATTTGGTGGATTCTTTTTCTGTTACGCAACTTAATTAATGAATAAAATAAATTTAGTAATAGGAAAACTTTTGCTATTCTGAATGTAAATGAAGTTCGTTATTGAGAATTTTTTGGGAGACACATTTTCCTTAATAAAGATAAAACTTTTGACAATTGATTCCTTCTACACCTTCATTACATAACATGCCACAGCTCTTAAAATGCTTAACTACTAATTCACTCTATTAAAGATTATTATTATTATTATTATTATTAGCGTGAGAAAAATATTATCTTCCACAATTGCAACAAAAAATCCAATAATTTTATGAATGAGACAACACTGACAGATATCAGTTTTATGGTTTTATGTTTTAAATTCATTAATATAAAAGCTGTTTTTTACTTTATTTATTTATTTTAATGTTAAAATAACAAATCTATCAATAACATTCTTTTTATGGTATTATCGAATCGATTTATTAAAGCCATTTTCCATACTGCTTATTTATGTTTTTTTTTTTTGGCATCACATCGTGAATTTCCAATTCTAACTTAAAAATTAATTATGAACATAATTGGCAGAAGCGATTATCCATCAAATCCAATATTTATTTTTAGTTTGTGAAATTTTATTTGGAAGACACGATTTTTTTAAAACTAAGATAAAATTTATATAAACTCAGATTATCTTATATAGCTCACAGAGTCCTAGTTTAAGAATTGTTTACATTTTCACAATCAATTTAAAATTAGTGAACTTGTATTCAACAACAATAAAAACATGAAAACGTAAATAACCTATATGGCAGTTTTACAGCGCACATTAAAAGATAAAATCAAATCAATGTAAATTCTTTTGGCATGTCCCTTTTATTTTTATTATAATACAAAATGTTTTCGTTTGTTCATTTGTATTTTTTTTTTCATTCTGTAAAATTCTTATCAATGATTTCAATCACGTGTTGTGAAACATAAGTGTAAAATGTGCAAAAACATTCGATTTGAATTGAATTCAACAACAATCAAAATTCGGTCAGTATTATTTGGTCAAAAAATGATATTACATTAAATAAAATGGTGTGAAATTCCTTGTATTTTTTTAAAGCACAATGGGAGTGAATTAAAATGAAAAGAGAAAATGAAAAAAAAATTATTACCGAAATACATTTTTATATTTGTAATTTTTTATGGATCAAAGATAAGCGCGCGTTTGCTGTTGAAATAAAATGGTTGCAAGATTTATTTCCTTTTGTATTTTTATTTTACAATTTATTGACAGTTAAGAAAATTTAAAAGAAACAAATATAACATGAAACTGATACATATTGAAAATTCAGAGGCAAATTAAAATACACTTATTATATGAGGTCATTACAAAATGAAAAATTGTAATCTCTTGACGGTGTAGAAAAATGCGAAAAATCTGAGGTATTGTCCAGAAAAAAGTTTAGTTTTATTTATTTGAAAATACAAAAATAGAGAATCTGCTTAGAAAAACTATCTTCTTCAAAAAGTTTAGTATTTTTGTAAGTAATTTTATTTCATATTCTTATTATTAACAAACTAATCTGTAAGAAATGTATCGTCCAGCCGTTTCCGAAGGTCTTATAATTTTAACGACTTGACCACGCTTCAATCCAAAATACCGTGACACTGGATCTCCAGCTTGAATTCTCATCAACATGTTTTCCTTGAGTTTGTATCTTGCCAATAATTCCTGTTTCTCTTCTGGTGTCATAACAACATGTTCCGGAACCAATTCATGCTCAGTAATGTTAATTAAAAGTTCAGATTCTAAGAATTGTTCCAAAATGTATTTGGGTGCCATGTCAACTAATGATTGTTTCGCAGATGGAGTCATTCCAGCTTGGACAACAACGATTGCTCGATGAATGTTTTCTTGTTGCATACGCGTACAATAAGTTTTAATTGTTTTAATACCGATTTTTGGTTCATCCGGGAAAAAGACGAACATTTGATCCGTGGGATCGTCATTGTGGGCTACCAAAACAATAAGATCCGAACGAGCCGGTCTCTTTTCACTCGGTTTATCGCCAAATTGCTCCTTAAATTGTTCCAAAGTCTGATCCAATTCATCCTGTGTTACTAAATACCCACGGTCATGACTCAATTGCATCACTGTTTTACGAATTCTCCATAATTTATAAGTTTCAGCATCATCATCCATGGTTAATTATTGAATTTAATTGAAAATATGTTAAAAAAATACTCTTAATATGTGCAAATTATTTAAAATTTAATAGGACAATTATTTTAGCGTGTGTTTTGTTATCAAAACAACAAGTAAATGTCAATTTTGACGTCTTAAATTTCCCACTCCGCAAGATATGCAAAAAACCTTACAATTAAAACATTTTACTACGCAACCATGTTTTTTACACGACTTAAACCATCAAAAAACATGAGTAAATTGTGGGTTAATTCAAAATGTAAACAAAAACAAACCGGTGTTGTCATCAAAAATATTTATTTTAAACATTTTTTTTTTAATTCAAACCATGAAATAAATAAATAAGAGTAAATGTGAAATTTATGGAAAGAAAAGTGCGGATCTCTAAAGACTAAAATGAATTTCGAATTAAATAATGCTTCTCAAAATCAAAGTAATGCCGAGAGTGATTTTGGGATAGAGTTAGATAAAATAAGCAATTTTCAAGAATTGTTTAACAGCATCCATAAATTTAAACTAAAATCAAACTGGAATTTCATTAAAAATGATCAAGAAGTCATCATCTACAAAATTTCGTCAACCAACAATCAACCCATTAAAATTAATGTTGTAGTTAAAATAAATTCTCACTTGAAATTAGCAGTTTGGGTTGAAGAGGCTGCTATTGACGTTCAGGATTCTATTTGGAAATTACTAGGTTATAAATTTAATAGTGATGAAATGTATTTAAGATATTCAATGATACTAGATTTGATTAGATTCCTTGATTCAAATCAACTACTTGTGACTAATCGTCGACAAAAATGGGATTTTAATCAAGATGAAATTCTTAAATTATTCAATAATGATGAAAATTATTGTACAATTTGTTTCAAATCACAGTGCAGTTTAACACAGGCAGATGTTGAAACAATTGATTTTCTGAATCAATTAACAATAAATTTTTATGCAGAAAATGAATCAATATCTACATTTATCTGTTCAAATTGTGA
Organism: Culicoides sonorensis; assembly: GCA_900002565.1. NCBI lineage: Eukaryota > Metazoa > Arthropoda > Insecta > Diptera > Ceratopogonidae > Culicoides > Culicoides sonorensis. Next base: position 834,867 of record LN483353.1, on the reverse strand, counting down.
GAATGAAATCAAAGATATGTTGCGCTTTAAATTTTATATTAATCAGTTACTAAATTTATTTAAAACCTTTCAAGAAAGCATTAAAAATAAAAATCCGGAAAAAGAAGTTGAACAAACATATGACGAAGAATGGTTACTAGATGAAGAAGATGGAGAGGATTTAGAATACCAAGAGGGTGTTGACGTTTATGAAGAGGTTCAAGAAAAACCTGGATTGAAAATTATTCCAGAAATATCAGAAAAAATTGAATCACCCAATTCGGCATCAAGAGAGACAGTGGATAAGAATAATAAAAATGGTATTGCAGTAAAATATCCTAATAACTCTCCGAATTCTGAAGGTCAATATGAATGTCCAAATTGTGCTAAATCATATCCTAACCGTAGAACACTAAATAAACACCTTTATCGTGTTCATTCTCCTGCTACAGAAAAGTGTCATATTTGTGGGAAAGTTTTTAATCCTTACAAATTACAGTGTCACATGCATTTTCATAAATTGCAACATAAATGTGATCAATGTGAAAAGAGGTATGTTAATCAAACGAATTTTAGTTACGTTAATAATTCAAGCATTTTTCATACGAGAAGAAAAAAATCTCACTTCAATCTTAAATATTTAAAATTTTCTTTCAGTTTTCCTCATCCATCATCTTTAGCAGCTCATGTTAAAAAACAACATTCCTCTACACCTGTCAATCATACTTGTCCTATTTGTAACTTAGATTTAGCTGCAAAGAAACTTTTGACAACACATTTATTTGAACTACATGGATACGTTGAGGAATCCGGAAATAAAACCCATATCGTATGTGAATATTGTGGAAGACAGGTGATTGATTATTGCTTTTATACAATATAAAAGTGTGACAGTTTCAATTATATTCAATTATAATTTACAGTATTTGAGTAAAAGTTCAATTATCAACCACTTTCGACGTGGCTGTGACCAAAATCCCCATGTAAGTGTTATTTTTTCATGTAATTTTTTATTATAATTCAACTATTGACAATTCTTAGTCAATCAAATCTGAAAATTTAAAATGCCGTATTTGTAAAACCGAAGTAAAATCAAGCAGTGAAATGACAAATCATATGCGAAACCATACTACAAAATATGTGTGTGAGTTTTGCAAAGCACGATTCACCCATAAAGTCCATTATCAAAGGCATATGGAAAAGCATAAAGATCAACCAAGACCGTATCAATGTCACGTAAGTTACCATTTTAATCAAATACTTACTATTTGTTTTTAATTTATATTGTATTAAAAAAAATAATGTTGTATAATTCAATATTTATTTAATATTAAAAAATATAAGACTGTTTACTTAGTTTTCGCGGAAATATCCTTTCGTTTTGAAAAAAAAAAGATCTAATATTCTTTGGCTTGTTTAAAGGAAAAAGGTTAGGTCAACAAATATGACTAAGGGCAATTTTTATTTAAAAAGTGGACAAGATCATTCTTTGTTTGAACGTTATAATTAATTAACATTAATAAAGGACATATAAACAAGTTTTATGCACAATTAGAATACAGAAATATGAATATTTTTACCGTCTGTTTACGTTTTTTTATGTTTTTTTTATTTTAATTTTTAAACCATTTTTAAAGAGCATTTCTTAAAAAGAAAATTTATTTTATGGGTCTTGAAGGTTCGAAATTTTAGGTCGAGCGTAAGAACTGACATTGATTTTTCTGTTACTATTGACAAGAAGTTAAACTTTAAAATATAGGTCATAAATTTCTTCGGCAATTTTTCAATATCAAAAAAAAATAAGATTACAATTTTTTGTTTCAAGTAAAACATACAAATGAAAAATTCTGTAATGGCTTAAATCAATCAACTATCAATCAATTAAGTCATAAACTTTCCATTTGATTTATAAAATTCAGTATAATGTTCTGTAAATGATTTATACTTACATTAAAAATTCTTAATAGAAATAAAAACAGACAGCTTATAATTACTTTTTTATGCAAAGAAATAAATTTTATTTTCATCTCATTATTTTTTTTTTTTGTATCTTATAAAATATAATATAATACATTATACATACATAAAGACTTATTTAAATTGTTTTTTTTCCTATTATTATTTTTTTTATAGTTAAATATTACAAATATCTAAGATTATTCATTACACATGTATTTTGTTCCATTTTTATAAAATATTTATATGAGATTCAGAATAATAATTATTTTTTTATGTTTGTTTGTTTGTTTACGCATCTAAATAATAAAACAGTGATTGACTTTTCTACATTTATGCTATAACATACATTTGATTTCTTGTTCTTTTTTTAAATTATGATTGAGTATTTATAGAACATAAACGAAATTATTTTTATTTTTATGGTATCCCGCTAGGCAGCGGTATAGTAAAAAAAACAGTAAAAAAACGGTGTTAGGATAGTCTTTTTGTGTCTATCTTTTCACTGTTTTTTTATCATTATTTGTCTATATTTTGATATACAAAAAATAGCAAAAGGATAGTGTTTTTTGTTTCAACATTTTCGATACAATACAGAGTTGCGTATGGGTATTGTTGTGATTCATCAACAGTATATTTTTTAAAAAACTTGTAATAAGCATCATATTGCATTATGACGTAATGCAAACAATAGTTTAAATAATCTGTTGCGAAATTTTGCAAGCATAAAATTTAAGAAAATAATTATTTTAAGCACTACAGATATATTTTCGTAAGGTAAATTTAAGAAATTTAAAGATATTGGTAATATAAATATAATTCTTAAATTCTTATTTTGAATTGTTTATTTCATAAACTACAAAATTGGCTTTACAGTTTTTCCCTGGAAGTTTCAATTTTATATAATTATAACAATTTGAGCGAAATATAATTTTTGTCCTTAATTTTCTTCATTAATGTCGACTATAATTTTGTTCTGACATTTGCTAATAAGTCGCAATGAGAGATTTTAATTTCTGTTCAATAAAATTGGTCTATTTTATAAAAGTTTAACACTAAACGTTTCGGCAGGGGACATTTGACCCTTTTTCAATTTTGAATGTGGAAAACTAATTTTAAGTGCACTAAAAATGAAAAAAGCTAGTAATGTAAATTCATAACTTTCTCTTAACTACAGTTTTGCATTATTATTTTTTTCTTTAAATCGAGGGAAGTGCCAAAAAGACTTACACCTACTAATTGTACCATTCAGGGTCATTTGACCCTTGAGCTTGTTTTGATGCATTTAACTTGTTCAGTTTAGCTTTTTCTTAGCAAATTATGTTCTGATTTTGCTAATGAACGTATCATAAATTAAATGAACATGTGCCATTTTCATCAAATATAACTGGTTTTAGAAATTTTAAGAAATGATCAAAATTCATGAAAAATACTCGGTTAAAAAAAAGTAGTAAACAAAATGATATAAAAAAATAAATAAAAATATGAAATTTATGAAAACTTTAGATGGCTCAATTTAGATTCATTTTTTTATAATTTGACATTTGAAATAAAAACCAAGCAAATTTAACAATTTTTCACTCTAAAATACACAAGGGGTCAAATGACCTATTTTGGTACAATTAGTAGTTTTCGATTAACGAAACGTTTAGTGTTAATAATTTCTTCTAATAATACACCACTAATTACTCAATAATAAATGAAAATAAATAGACACTGTATTTTCAAAAGCAAAAACTATTCGAATAAAGTTTAAATGGAATTTATTATTAAATTTACATTATTTTCGAGACATACTTTGCTAAAACGATGTTTCAAGCCCAAAAACATGTTCAAAATCGCAGTTTTGGCGTTAATAGAATCATTTTATTATTTTAGCATAAAAAATTGAATTATTATTTTATTATTATTTTGATTACACAGATATACAAAATACATCACTTGCTAGAACAAAGTCCAAACTATGAAAATATGAAAGTACACTAAAAATAAGCTGAGACGTATTTCGGGGTTTGACCATTAGAGCCTATTTAAGCCTTTTCAGCTAGGAGGCTC